>PISW01004928.1:0-90758 GCA_004023785.1 Mungos mungo
TCTCAGTTTCTCTTGTTGTGCCTGTGAGTATTTTATTTCCCTACTCTGCAATATTTGGGACTCGCCTTCTTGCACACTTTGGCTTGTTTCTTGGTGTAGTCCTATGAAGGAAAACAGACTGACAAACACCGAGGGAACAGAAGCACACATACACACAGACAAATCAAACAAAGAAACACATTACAGGGGGGAAAGAAAATGGGAGGGAAAGAGACGAAAGGAAGAGAAGAAGAGAAAATAAAAAGAAAAGAGAAAGAAGAAAAGACAAAAAATATATTTAAAAGGGGGTCAGAGACAACCAAGGACAGTAGACCATTTAAAAGTGTATGACCAGTTTAGGGGAGAGGTAAGGATGAGATACAGGAGAATATATCTGGTTTGCAAGAAGGTGAAAAAGTAAGGGAGAAAGGAGAAAGGAATATAAGGAGTAAAATTTAAAAGAATTGAGTGAACAAAAGGAAAAAAGGTAATAATGACAAAGAAATGAGTACGAAATAAGTGAAGAAAAAAATTTTTTTATATATTAAAAAACAAAATAAACCAAAAAAACCCAACAAAACCAAAAAAAAAAAAAAAAAAAAAAAAAGCAGCATCTACCCCTGGTGGATAGGCGTGGTTTGATGTGGTAAGTCTTGGAGGCTGTTCTCAGAGGCTCCACCCCTGCCTGAGGTAAAATGAGCAGTAGGAGGTGAAGTGCGCACCTTCACAGACTCAATTGCAGAGTCCCCACCCCCAGCCAGGATCGCGATTGCAATGGGGGAAAGGAAAAAAACAAAAAACAAAAAACCGAGTCTCCCTTGGTTTCCGATAGCTGTTGCTCAGGATGCTGTGCGCTGCTGGAAATGAGCTGGGAGCTCCTACAGTCTAAGTGCGCACCCAGGCCTCCACCTGCCACCGACTCTTTGTTGGGGGTCCCGTAGGTGTGCGCCCTATTTTTTCCTGTGGGCACCCGGGATTTGCGCAGTCAGTGCAGGGGGCGAGGTGCGCCGTGGAAATGCGGTCCGTGGTCCCGTTCCCAAAACCAAGATCGAATTGCTCGCGCCTGGCGCAGTTGCCGCTCCGGCCGCTTCCCGCTGGGGAGCGCATCTCCCCGGTGCAGCCGCTTCTCACAGCCACAGCCGCCTCTAATTCCCCGCCGAGATGGCTTCGGTCTGGACGCTGCTCTTTCCCTTGCTCCACCCCGGTTTGGGATTCCGGCTGCCCAGCAGATATCTATGGAATGGGTTTCTGTCTCCAAGCGCAGCCAAGCATTCTATACCTCTTCCCCAGAGACAGTTCTAAGAGCGTGTTCCGACTCTGTCTCTTCTCTTTGTCTCTCGGGCACTGCGCGCTTGCCCCAGGTTGGGCTGGGGATCTTACCTCCCCTGCCCGTCCCGGGCTGGCCCGTTTTCAGATCTCCCCCATTCGCCCCCACTCACTCAGGTATCTTTGAGGTTCTATTCTTTCTGGAGTCCGTATTTTCTCCTTCCGCTCTCGCAGATAAGCGTAATATCCCTCTCAGTTCGATAAATGGTACCGACGGAGTTTACAGAGCTCCCTTGCTCTCCGCCATCTTGGCTCCTCCTCCCGTCAGCATTCATTTCAACCAGTGAAAGCCAATTCATATTTTTTATTGTTTTTATTTATTTATTTATTTTGAGACAGACAGAGAAAGAGAGAGAGCACAACCTGAGGAGGGACAGAGAGAAGGAGAGACAGAATCCCAATCAAGCTTCATAGTTATCAGCACAGAGCCTGATGTGGGGCTCAAATTCAAGAATCATGAGATCATGATCTGACGCGAGATCAGGAGTCAGACACTTAATCAACTGAGCCACCCAGGCACCCTCCTCCTGTTAATATTTTTAAATCAAGATTAAGAGTTACTTCCTTTATTGACTCTCATTCTAACTTGGTTCTTACTTTTCTGATCCTCAATAATCTACCAAGCATACCTCCATTAATTTATCATATGCACTGAATTGACATTGCAATTATCTTCTATAACTAAGCACTGCTGGTCCACAGAGACTGAGGTTCCATCATTTTCCTTTCTCAGCACATTGTAAGTGCTCAGTGAATGTTTGTTGATTGAGCAAATGACTACTCATATCAGGTGTATTTCCTGTTTGCCCTTATTTTCAACTCTAGAATATTAACAACCATTCTGTCATTTATCCTCTTTTCCCAACCAAGATGCTTTCTTTCACCAACTGCTTCACTGCTGGTCCCTCTTGATCCCTTGCTCCTAACTTGTACCATTCAAAACACAATGAAAAACCCTGTCATAAATCCAGGCTCAGATAGGAGACCAAAACCCTGGCTCTAACAGCCTTACTTCCCCCCTCAGTTTCCCCAGGCTAGGGACTGAGTGAGACATCCTACTGGTAATTATTTCTGGGCTTTCTCTCCTTCCCTTGTTGGCCTCTCAGCTCTTCCATAATTTTTTTATTACATTAAATTTCCTCCCATTTTAAGTACTTGGAGATGCTTTTGTTTTCCTATTTGTATCTTGACAAATACAGTCTCTCAGAGAGAGAGAGAGTAGAATTGAGAGAGATAGGCAGCAAAACTTTCAAGGTCAGAATGAGATTTTCCTGGTGTTTCCTTAAAAGCATCATGGTTCCACATGAATCATTGTAATGATGTTGACTGAGATTCTTTCCAGTAATCTGCTTATGAGTTTAAATAATAATAATGAGTGAACATGGGCATACAAATATAATTGGATACTCATAATCACTAGCATAGCATCTTACTGTGTCCATTTGCCCTGGGCTTTCAGCTACAGAGCCAGTATTAGCTCATAAATCTGGAAGCCTAGTTGTGTTGCTTTAAATGGGACTTAATGACCATTATTTGTTACTTTGCAGGTCTGTGACTATATTTGACGTAGCTGGCCCGCACATAATAAAAAGTTAATTCATTTTTTAAAATCCTTAACTATCATTGGAAATTGAAGAAAAGCCCATTCTTCTTCCTAAAAACAAATGTTTGTTATTAAAGAATTATCTTGTTACAAAATCTTTAACTTGAAATTATTCTCAAGCATTAGGAGCTAGATAATAGAAATGGTAATTTCATCAGAATTGCGATTACCAACAAAACCGATAATAATTATACAGAAACAAACATTTATTGAAGTTAGTTGACATCAATAATTGGCAAAAATTGACATCATTTTTCTCTCAGTATTGGTCCTGTGAATTACAGTGGATGGGGTTGTCTATATAAATGTATACTTTCATAGACACTGGAATCTACTTAGAAAATATAACATGTTCAATATTCCTAATTTCTTTTTTTAATGTTTGCTTATTTTTGAGAGAGAAACAGAGTGCTGGAGTGGGGAGGGGTAGAGACAGAGAGATAGACACAGAATCCAAAGCAGAGTCCAGTATCTGAGCTGTTAGCACAGAGCCCAATGTGGGGCTCAAACCCACGAACTGTGAGATCATGACCTGAGTTAAAGTCAGAGGCTTAACCGACTGAGCCACCCAAGTGCCCCTCTCTAATTTTTTACTAGCAATGCATTTTTAAAAATTCTACAGATTTCTAAAAGTGCACATACACAAATGTGTGTATGTGTATATATATGTATATAGTTATATACACATATATAGTATATACATGTATATAGTTATATACATATATATAGCACATATATGTATATAACTATATACATATATTGTATATATATAGTGTATATATATGTATATAGCTATATACATATATATATATATAGTTTTTTGTTTAAAGAAAACATTCTACAAATAGACTAGCTAGATAAAAGACTTGATCATTTAAGGTTCATGATCTTTGAATAGGGATCTAACAGATAGATGATAAGCATCCCATGTGGAAGGGACCTCATGCGCAAAGGCGCTGAGACAGAGGCGGGTCTAACAAGTTACGCGAATCATAGAAAGCCAGGTTGGCAGGGACAGAGCAGTAAAGAAGGGAAAATAGAAAGGATAAATACTGAAGGGTAAGTGGGAGGCAGATCATGTCGGTAGTCTTTTAAATCACTCTAAGGATTTTGTTCGTATTTCTGAGAGAGAAGAGAAACCTCACAGGGTTTTTAGCAGAAGCATGACACAGTCTCAATTATACCTTCACAGAAGTGTTAGCATCTTTGGTTGAGTGTATGTTGAATGAGTGGGAGAAGGAGGAGGATGCGTTCATCAGAGGGTTTTATAAGAATCTAGGTAAAAGGGAAAGAGTGTTTGGCTATGGGCTGAAGGTGGCCAAAATATTCAATAGTTCTGGATTCTGAATATATTTATATGTTAGAGCCAAAATGAATGTGACCATTGGAAGTGGGATATGAGAGGAAAAAAGGAATCAGAAAATGACTCCAATGTTTTAAGCATCAACAAAGAGGAAAAAAAAATGAGATTCACTGTAATCATAGAGAATTCTTTGTCTCCAAATTTTCCCTCATAGTCCATATGCCCAGATCTTGCATAGAAAATCTTTCTTACGCTTGCAGCCAATAGGCTCTGGAAAGTTTAGCACCATATAACCTTGGCAAAAATAAGATTTTCCAGATACAAGCTCTGTAATTTCAAAAGTATATTTCAAAATAAAACTGCATTAACAAGGCATAAAAGTTAATGTGCTACATACTCTATGCAGGACCTTTGCTTTTACACGTTCTATAGTGAGAATCTGACTTTGCTAATTGGGGGAATGCTGTGATTATTCTTATAGTTACTAAATTTCTCTTTCTTTGGAGGAAATATATATTTTGGCTGGGTGTTGGTACTTCTGTTAGAGTAAAGGGAGAAGAAGAGATATAGTGAGGAATTGAGAGGAACAAGAAGAAAATGGAGAGAAAAGTGTCTTGCTATATTGAACTCAGGTATGTTCCAATCAGGCATTCCTTCTCACACTGGTTTGTATGGTCTCTACCTAGAATACTATTTCTCCCTAATTGGCTAAGTCCTAGATTTATTGCAATTGTTTACTCTCATGCCATCTCTAAAACTTTATCCTGTCCACCCACATGAGTCTGAATTAATGCCAGCATGACATTGGGCAGTTTGGCAATAATGTTAGTTTTAACCAATAGGTATAATAATCACACACACACACACACACACACACACACACATACACACATTTCCTCCACTAAACAGAGGGTCTCCGACTACAAAGAGAGTCTATTCCATTTCTTATCACTGACACCTATCTTAATGTTATCATCAACTTTATACACTGATTCAACAATAGACACCTACTTACTATATATCAGGTGCTGTGACAGGCACTGATGATAAAATACCAGACACATGAGTGCCTGCCCTCATGACCTGTGCAAACTGAAGAAAGACTACTGAAAGCAATGATGAACCCACATGGTGTCTACACCAGTAGCATCACCAAGCCATGAAAAGGGTCCCTTGGGAGGCTGCTCTATAGCTGTATAGGATATTGCTAGTGAGTCTGATGTCCTATTATTTGGGGACCGATTTATTTTTGAATGTTCTATTAATTGGGGATAAGTTTCTTTTCATCTTAATAGCTTTTAACGTGACAAATGACGGTGGCCCCAAACCAGAGCTTTATAGTGAGTCAGTCATTCTGTACCTTAAAGCCCTTTGTCAGAGAACAGGTGAAGAAAATAAATTTATTCAAGGCAAATTTTCTCTTATATACAATACATGCTAACTTATAAGGAAGAAAAAGCCAAGGACAACATTTTTTACATTTCAGAAGTGGTCAATGATACATGGAATAAATTCAATCAAAACTTTAAAACAATTATACCTATTAGAGTCTGTGAACCATAAGGAAGGGAGAAGTCAACCCGTCATTGTCAGCTCACCTTTATCAGAACTGCCAGGGACATGAAAGACATGTTTTCAAAGATGTTTTCTGCCTCTCATCTCTTGTGTGATATTCATGACCCAGTGCAGTCTTAGAACCAGATGTTTACTCTGGGACTCGTGAAATCTCTAATGAGCTATCCAGGAGGATTTGTGAGCTTAACTTTGTCCAGTCCTTCAATTTTAGAAATAAAGTTATTTCATACTAAGCTATGAGTTCTTAATTGTCTCCCTTTCTCTCTCTCCTTTCCCAGAACACTATTTCAGATATAAGGAGAGTTATACTTTTAAAGCGTTTATTACTTACTATTTAATTAATTATTATGTATAATATATTAATTATTATTTAATAATTATTCATTATTAAATGAGCAACTACTATACAAAGGCACTCTTCTAGGCACAGAGAGTATACCTTTGAGTAAAACAGATCAGCGGCACCTGGGTAGTTCAGTTGATTAAGCATCTGGCTCTTGATTTCAGTTCAGGTCATGATCCCAAGGTTATGGGATAAAGCCCCACATCAGGCTTTGCCCTGAGTGTGGAGTCTGCTTAAGATTCATTCTCCCTCTGCCCCTCCCCTACTTGCACATGCTCTCTCCCAAAACACAGACAACCACCACAACAAAGAACCTAGCAGATCAGATTCCTGCTCAAATGGCGATGAAAAAAATGGCGCCTTATATTATGGAGATGAAAAATTTATTCAGACTTCAAATGCGAATTTTTCTAGGGACTACGTTACTGCTTATTATTTTCGTAAGCTTAACAAATATGACTTTCGTATCCATAAAAGTTAAGATGGACACAGGCACAGAAACAAACCAGTAATGAACCATGTGCAATGGACAAGCCTAATTTATCTGTGATATCCATTTATTATCAAGAGTTTCAAAAATCTTTCTTTTACAGTATTTATAAAAAAGTACAGAGGTAGTATACTAAAAACAAAATGCTTGCTATTACTTCAAACCGCATGTCAAAAGTGTTATCATTAATAATTTAAATCATGTGATCACATGAACATCTAAATATTGTATTTATAGTTTATGTTAAGAAATCCTCTATATTTCAGAATGAATGTAGTAAAGGTGTAACTTTAAAAGATTATTTCTCTGCTTCCTCAATTTCCTTTATTCTACCTTTACTAGAGCAGGTGATTTTACAAACAGTCCTCTTTTTCATATTTTTGTCAACTGCTCTAAAAATACTGCTATAGAGAAGAGGATAGGCAACATTGTTTGAGTACAATCACTCTCATTCTCCATAATGTTATCTTTGCTTTAAAAAGAAGAGCAGAAATCTATTTTCTACATTCAGCAGTAGCTAGGTCAATTCTATTGTTCAGGCAGATGTCAGTAAATGTGGCAATTTCTCACTTTTCTACTCAATGTAATGCTTGTGTGTATCTTTATGCATGTTACTTCTAGCATTTCTACTAGGGAAATATCTTGACAGCAGAAGCTCCCACTTACCCCAATTTCCTCTGCTGGAGGGCAGGTTTTTTTCTCACTTTATTATCTTTCTGCGATTACTTTATGTTTGACCTTTGGATATTATGCAAAATTGGAAAATTAGAATAAAACTATTTTGAGTTGTGAAAAAAAGCAATCTGTGAATGACTATCAGCCCAGTAAGCCAATGCAGTTTTAATAGGACAAAGAGTTTTCATTGAATAATGGAGGAAGGATCGAAATCTAGGGAAATCATCTTAAAATTTAGAAAAGGAATAATAGTGATCCAACATTTACAGCGTACCTATTCTGTCTCCTTCATTACTCTATGTAAAAAAAAATATTTAATTGAACTACATTCCCCCCCCGACCCCGCCGCAAAATAACCTCCAACTCTATAAAGGATATTTGATTTTTACTTTTTAAAGTGCAGAAACTGGGGCGCCTGTCTGGCTAAATCCGTTAAGTGTCCGGCTTTAGCTCAGGTCATGATCTCATAGTTCGTGGGTTCGAGCCCCACGTCGGGCTCTGTGCTGACAGCTACCTCAGAGCCTGGAGCCTGTCTTTGAATTTTGTGTCTCCCTCTCTCTGTCTGACCCTCCCCTGCTCAAGCTGTCTCTCTCTGTCTCTAAAAAATAAATTTAAAAAAAAAAAGTGCAGAATTGAGATAAAGATCAAATAATAATTCATCCAAGGTTACACAATGAAGTTACACACAAACTTGAAATTTGAAACAAAGTATCCTATTTACTTTTCTTTCTACCTAAATGAAATAAATAGTGGCGATATTTGACCTCTGAAAGTTCAGGCTGTGGAACAGACCTCTAGAAAATTGGCTATAGGAAGGTTTAGTTGTATTTTGTTGAACTCATGTCTGAAAACATGAAGCCACAAACACAATATTTCAGGCAAGATGTTTTTGGTTTTGATTTGGTGGTTTGTTGTTGTTGCTGTTGTTATTTTTAAGACTAAAGGGTAAAGTTTGAACAGCAGTAATACATATAGATGTTATGTATAAGGAAAATTGTAATATATATTTAACTTATACAATTATTCTGTTATACCATTATGACCATACTAACTATATACTGAATATATACCATTATATATTCCAGAAACCATTATACTATTTTTGCGTTGTAGTCTAAGAACCATTATAAAATATATATTATACATTACTAATCATTACAAGGAAATTAGGAACATTGAACTGTTATATGCATTGTAGCCTACAATCTTCATGAAAGTATACTTTTTCTATAGACACTCCTATCAACTGTCTTTTACAGGACCAACATTGAAAGAAAACTGAATTTAATTATGGATGTAAACTAATTTCAATAAATGTTTTCTTGGGTAATTATTATTGGTATTATTTGGTAGTTGAAATTCTGATGAAACCATCATGTCTATTACTTAGCTCCAAATGCTTGAGAATAACTCCAAGTTAAAGATTTTGTAAAAAGATAACTCTTTAATAACAAACATTTGTTTTTTAATTAGTGAGGTGGGCTTTTTTCAATTTTCAATGAAAGTTAAGGATTTTTAAAAAGGAATTATCTTTGGGGCACCTGGGTAGCTCAGTTGGTTGAACATATGACTCCTGATTTCACAGGTCATGATCCCACGATCATGGGCTGAGCCCCACATCGGCTCTGTGTTGAGAACGGAGCCTGTTCAAGATTCTTTTTCTCTCTCCCTCTGCCCCTCTCCATGGCTCATGCTCTCTGTCACTCTCTTTCTCTCTCTGTCTAAAGAAAAAAAGTTAACTTTCTATTAAACCTGGGGTGGGTATGTCATATATAGCTCTAAACAAAAAATAACAAATAATGGCCATTAAGTGCTATTTATTACAATGAAATTGAGCTCCTGTATTAATAGGAGTTTCTCATTAGACATTTGATGAATGAATAAAGTAACAAAAAATCTTGAAAGAATTTTAGTTTCCTAACTCTAATATGTTTGCCTGGTTTGGCATTTGTTTTATGCAATCAGGGAGAAAAAATTTTTTTGAAGTGAGAAAGAGCTTTTCTTTTTTTTAAGTCTCTGTATTTATTTTGAGAGAAACAGAGAGCATGAGCAAGGCAGGGGCAGAAAAGGAGAGAGAGAGAGAATCCCAAGCAGGCTTCACACTGTCCGCACAGAGGCTGCCGTGGGGTTGGAACCCATGAAACTGAGAGTCAGACACTCCACTGATTGAGCCACCCAGGTGCCTCAAGAAAGCTTTTCTTGAAGTGAATAGTAAAACATGGATGGAAAACCAAAAATATATGCTAAGCCCAGGAGTAAAACATGTATCAAAGTATGAAGCTGTAAAAATCATTAGAAACCATTGTACAAGTCATTATTCAGACTATAAGTGACCCTGTACTTAGGGATTTATTTCCATTATTTCTTGCTATTTATAAAACAACGTCAGGACAAAAAGGCTGCTCCTCCGTGTTGTACATGCAGAGACTGAAGTTCAGGGAGGGCAAACCGCTTGCTCAGGAATTGTTTAGCTAGTGAGTGGTTGAGTTGTTATTTAAACACAAAACTTTCTGATTCCAAAGTTCAGTCTCTTTTAACTATTTCTGAAATCAATCATCCCCTCGTAAACACAAGGGTTGCTTATGGCTACATTTTTCACATGCCACATGTAAATTGCCAAGACTGATTTTCACGAGTAAAAATATATCTATATCAACATCCTGCAGGAGCATAATAGTCAGAAGGGGTCCTGGGCACTGTATTAGGTCCGTGCCTAGGCTACCCCTTCTGCATCCTTAGAGACACTTATACACCATCTTTTAGATGTCAGTACGCTGCAATGCAATGAACCTGGCTTTTCCATTGAGCAGCTGTGTGACTTTGGGTAAAACTCTTCATCTCTCTAAGCCTTGGTTCCCTCAAATGGAGATAATGCCTACTTTGTTATCTTGTAAGCCTATAGGTATTGGAAATAAAGGTGTGCACGTGTGTGTGTATGTATGTGTGTATTCATATATATTCCCCCCTCCCAGGAACAATTGTATATATAATCACATGTGATGTGTATGTGTGTGTGCATGTGTGTGTGGCTGACAAGGAACTGGTGTCTAGAATGTATAATTTCTATAACCCAATAATTGCAACTACCTGAAAGAAATATGGTCAAAAAAGATTTGATGGCTTCAAAAAATAAATTGTACAATGACTAGTAAGCATATTAAAATACACTCATAATTATTACTCATCAGTGACTTTCAAATTAAAATTATAGCACCAAGAAGAGAAGGATTTAAATTGAAAAGATTAATAGTATTACATATTGGTATGGATATGGGGTAACAGAAACTTTCTCACACTGTTGGTGGGTAAATGTGTAAACTATCAGCAACTTTAAAAAATTCCTGTACTTTCTTATAAAACTAAATTAAAAACTCCTCAGTGACTCACATTTGAAAAAAAATATATGTATTCACAAAAAGGAATCCATAAAAAGTTTCACAAGAGTGAATGATGTCATGATAACTGACAATTTTACACAGCTAAAAAGTTCATCAACAAAAGAATGAAAAAGGAAACAACTGCAATGCATTCATAACATGGAATATTCCAGAATATAAAAATAGAACAAGTACTGGGTACATGCAAAAATATTGATTCATCTCAAAAACATCATGTGGAGTGAGAGAAAACTTTAGAATACACAAAGTTAATCTGTGATAAAAATCATCATAACTGTTATTGCTTCTGGCTGAGGTTGGGAGAAGCAGAAATTGATTGGGAAGGGATACAAATGCCATTTTGGGGGGATGATGTTCAATATCTTGATGTAACAAAAGTATATTCATTTGTCAAAACTCAGCGAATGGCAAATTTATTATTTGTGCATTTTATTAATGATACTTCTTCTAAAACAAATACATGAAAATATTGAACTCTGGTTAATGATAGGCTGAAGTCTCTAGGAATAAAGTGTACTGAGTTTATAACTAGGGGTTAAACATGTCAGAAGTATGATGGGTGGATGAACTGCATCCACACAAAGGGCATATAGATGACAGGATAGAGAAATGGCTAGAAGGATATACTTGTGTTAAAGCAAATAGAGCAAAGTATTTATTATGGACTGTATATGGTCCATAAATCTGAAAATTTTTATGATAAATGTTAGGAGATATACAGAGTATTAAAAACATTAGGACAAAAGATATATTTCAAGGCATCCAGTAACATAAATCTGGTTAACATGAAGTCCTTCTAATACAACTTTTTAATTAATGTTGCAGATAGTTTATTCTCCAGCATTAATTTGAATCATAATCTGAAAAGCAACTATAGTGTTTGTTACCTGTGCTCATGAAAGAGACTATCGGTGTCTCTTTTGGCACAAGGGTTTAGGATAAATCTGGCGTTATGAACAAAGAAACATTTGATCTATTGCACAAGATAACAATGCTCCACATTTGTATTTTAAACAGAGAGGTCAAAAAATAATTGAGGACACGCAATATTTCCTTTGCAGAAGGGATAACATGAGAATATTTATGGGTTTATTTTTGATGGCACTAACTCAGCTTTTTAAAATAAGGTTTTTTAAATGGATGAAAGACCTGAATGTGAGACAGGACACCATCAAAACCCTAGAGGAGAAAGCAGGAAACAGCCTCCTTGACCTCAACCACAGCAATTTCCTACTCAACACACCCCCCAGGCAAGGGAATCAAGAGCAAAAATAAACCATTGGAAACTCATCGAAATAAAAAGCTCTTGCATGGCAAAGGAAACAATCAATGAAACATTTCTCATCTGACAGAATAGGAAAAGATAATTACAAATGACATATCAGATAAAAGGCTAGTATCCAAAGTCTGTAAGGGACTCACCAAACTCCACACCCCAAAAAACAAATAATCCAGTGAAGAAATGGGCAGGAGACATGAAGAGACAGTTCTCCAAAGAGGACATCCAGATTGTCAGCAAACACATCAAATGATGCTCAGGGTCACTCATCATCAGGGAAATACAAATCAAAACCACACTGAGATACCACCTCACACCAGTCAGAGTGCCTAAAATGAACAAATCAGGAGACTATAGACTCTGGCGAGGATGTGGAGAAACAGACACCCTCCTACACTGTTGGTGGGAATGTAAACTGGGGCAGCCACTCTGGAAAACAGTGTGGAGGTTCCTCAAAAAACTATCAGTGGAACTCCCCTATGACCCAGCAATAGCACTGCTAGGAATTTTCCCAAGGGATATAGGAGTGCTGATCCACAGGGGTGCAAGTACCCCAATGTTCATAGAGGTACTTTCAACAATAGCCAAATCATGGAAAGAGCCTAAATGTCTATCAACTAATAAATGGATCAAGAAGATGTGGCTATGTATATAATGGAATGCTACATGGCAATGAGAAAGAATGAAATCTGGTCATTCATAGCAACGTGGATGGAACTCAAGGGTGTTATGCTAAGTGAAATGAGTCAGGCAGAGAATGACAGATACCATATGTTTTCACTCATAAGTGGAATAGGATAAACTTAACAGAGGACCATAGGGAAGAGGAAGGTGAAAAAATAGTTGGGGAGAGGGAGGAAGGCAAACCATAAGAGACTCTTAAATACTGAGAACAGACTGAGCATTAATGGGGGTAGGAGAGAGGGGAAAAGGGGTGATGGAAATGGAGGAGAACACTTGTTGGGATGAGCACTGGGTGTTATACGGAAACCAACTTGACAGTAAACTATAAAATAAGTAAATAAATAAAGATTACCCAAAAAATATTTTTAAAAAAGAAAAAAAATTAAAAGTAAAAAATTAAAAAATTTAAAAATTAATAAGAAATTTTACTGTTGTCTTTATTGTATAAAGAATAGCAAACTTCCAGGACACAGTTTTCTCTTTCAAGGAAAATTCAATTTACAGATTTAGTCAGTGTTTCTATGGAATTATTAAATCTGACCTACAAAAGAAAGATAAAACCAGCTCCATTCTCTCCCCAGAACTGTGCAAACATACAATATAAGATATGGAAGAATCTTCAAGATCATCTGGTTTATTGCTTTTCAGATTATTTTCCTTGGACCCCTAACATGTGTAAAAGGGCCTTTGAGACTGACCTAGGGAGTTTTGGCTCCATTTCAATTAGAGTAACTTCCCTTATATCTGTTTTATAGATTTGGTTTTGAGGTTCTATTAGAAAAATATGTACTGCAGTAGGAAAAATGCATGCCTGGAAAACTATTCATGTAATAACTTCCTTACTTAACCAATTAGAAATCTGAGGCTTAGAGAAGTTAAATGACAGGAGGTAAAACAACTGAAGAGTACCAGAACTAAAAATGGAATGTTCTTCGCCTGACCTTTAATTTAGTGCTCTGTCTTACAAACTCCCCAAACCACTATAACATTGCACATCTCTGTGTTGTCTGTTTTTGCTGGATAGCATCATAACCTCTGATAACTGAGAGAAATTAAGCTTCTACAGTGAAAATACAAACAAAAACCAAGCCAACAACAACAACAAAATCATAAAACACAAAAACAACAAAACTCCCCTGAATGTAATTTTGAAGTAGCACAATTTGTATTATAAGCAATGCTGTCATTCTCAAGTCTGGCATACATTAGATCAACAGAAACATTTGCTTAAAAGTATAGTTCTAGGCTCCCACACCCTGAGGCTCCAATGCAGCAGTATGAAGAAAGAGTTTAGGAATCTGTGTTTTTAACATGCAGTTCCACATAGGAATCCTTTGTTGTGGTCTGAAGTTATTGATTTAAGAAACATATATTCGATAGCAGGTGTTTTCCAAGCCTGACTAAATATAGACTTACCTGAAGAGGTTTTTAAAATTATGGATTACTCTGCTAAGACCTACTTACTCAGACTTTATAAAATGAGGTCCAAGTTTTGTATTTAAAAAAATCTCAAGGACACAAAACAAGGAAGCATATGAACAAAACCAATCTCTGTGGAGTTCTGATTTGGGAACCAAAGTTAGTTGACATTATCACATACCATGGACATTTGTGGGAGCTTTCTGTGGAACAAATCATGCTGTTTTTAAAAGTTAGATATCTCGGGGAGTCACATTAAATTGCGCTTTCAGGACAAAGTCAGTTTCAGTCTACAAAAGTTGGAGTGAACATTTGTTTTAGGCAATAATTTCAATTTCATTTTCACAATCACTGTGTAGATTTATTATTACTATGCTTATTATTGTAACATTCTTATCATCCTTTGAAGGTACAACAAATAAACATGGAGAACTTTACACTAACAAGGTATATATAAACTGGGCAGATATTGTAAGAAAAACCAAAAAGCCTTCTTTCCTTTAAAATTAGATGAAAAAAAGATAAACAAAAAAGTTTTTTTAAATTAAAAATCTTTATCTAGGACAGCAGTACTTAACTAAATAAGTATGCTGCTCTTCTAGTTAATGTACATCAGACACTGACTCATAATTTGTTTCCTTAAATTATGGTGAACCAGAATCATCTGGGATCATCTGGGAAAACTTTGCTGTATGGCAGCTAGGCATGTTGAGAGATAGTGTAAGTGACGTGACAGAGGTAGAATGGACACAGGGCTGGTACAACCAATTCAGGATGCAAAGGGTCAGAGTAGCAGAAGATAGGATGAGACATTTAGACTGGGGGTTCAACCAGTTGGATCTGAAATACCAGAATAGCTAATTGTTAAATTATTCACAGAACAAGAGGGCAGGGGCAGAGATTAAGGGTTTGGAATGTTTCAATCTAGTTACTCTTTGTCATTTCTTAGGGAAGAGTGGCACACCCAAAGGTCGCCATTTACTTTTGTAGCCTCTCTTTGCTCAAAGAAGAAGAAAGGCCTGGCCTGGAATTATAATTCTTCTTCCTTTCATTATGTGCCAGGAAACTCCAACACATCTTGAGATCCACTTAAAATGACACTTATTTTTGTTTGTTTCTTTTTCTCTGAAACCTTTCTTCGTTGCCTTTCTTTTAAATGTATAATTCTTGCTTATCTCCGTCAGAATAATATCAGCCCTTGGTTTTAGAATTTTTGGTTAAAGGAATAGGTCTGAAATTTTTCATTTGTACAACGAGGTTTTTTAAAACAGTACCCATGCCAATATACATCTTGGGGGCATTAATTGGAATAACCTATATAAAGTGTTAGAAGAGTGTCTGGTATGTAGTAATGTTCTGCAAATACTAGCCATTAATTGCTGCTATATGGCACTTAGTTCCTTGAACTAAAGCCACTGGTTTACATCTATTTTCCTAATTATACATCAGGTTTTTAAAGGATGGAAATATGCCTGAATATAAGTGGAGAAACCACCTGGGAACAGTAACTTGGACGTAATTGTTACTCAGTCATGTTGACTAGATTGATGGGAATATTAGAATTATAATTCTAGACCAATCCTTTATGGTCTAGCATGAATAAGTGATATGAGGAATTGGGCATAAGGAAAACATTGTCATATGACTTCATAAATAATTCACAAATGCATTACAAAGGAGTCATAAAGGGCTCCTTCATGCAGAAGTTTTTCTAGGACTTACGCCATGTAGACTACTCTTTGTCTAAAGCCAGATAATTGCCAAATCTCATAATTCATACATATTTTATTATGCTAGTGTATTAGTTCGCTAGTGTTGCTATAAAAAAGCACCACAAATGGAGTGGTTTAAACAGAAATTTCTTGCCTCACAATTCTGGAAGATAGCAGTCCAAGAACAAAGTGGCAGCAGGTGATTTCTTCTGATGGCAGAGCTCGAACCCACCGTGACCTGAGCCGAAGTTGGATGCCCAATCAACTGAGCCACCCAGGTGCCCCTGGAATAAAAATTTACACAGAGTATCCTATGTAAATAATTCCCTCTTTTCACAGAATGTTACATTTGAAAAATACCTTAACTCTCAAGGACATTTTATCCAAGAGTCATTGGAATTTCTCAGGTCTGGAAGAACATAACCAATTTTTTCTGATGTATTTTCTTCTAAATATTCATATTTTTATTATAGCTTTGAGTCTGATCTCTACTTTTATAAAAAGACTTAATGGACACATTTGAGTCCCAAGGAATTTCCCACAATGATAAAGAGAATATTTATTCAGGTATAATGAGGCTATTTATTTTCACTAAGTGGCCCTACTTATATATAAATTCTGTTGAAGGACTGAGCCAAGAAAATTATTAAACAGCTATCACATAACATGTATAGATAAAATTTAACTCACAATATTTACCCAGGCACCAAAAAACATTTTTCTTAATAAATATGGGTTAGAGAAGGAAAAGCACATTGAAGTATGTACTGCAGTAAACCTTGATTTTGACATTTGAAATCTTTAGGGACACAATGCAGAACTGAGGGAACATCAGATCAAAGTGTGCTGCAGAAATTCTAGAAAATTTCCAGTGAATACTGATGTCAATAGCCATATACTCAACAGCTTTGATATGTCTCATCTGTATGCAACATTTTTTATTCTTTTTTTTTCCCTAAAAAGAACTAAATTTAATGAGTCTCTGAAAACAGCTATACTGTAGAAGACAGAGCTAGTTGGGCTGAAGATGTGAGCAACTACATCATACTTGTTCTCATGTTCCTTCTATAACATTCATAGGTGCAATCACAAAGATGAGAATTTTAGCTATTTCATAAAATATAAGGTGAGCATTAAAATGATCCCTATTTTACAATTAAAGAAATGGAGGTAGAGAGAATGAATGGCAAAGCCAGAACTTGGATTCCTGTATCCATCTATTTAATCACTAAGCTGCACAAGTTTTTACTTGCACCCAGCAGTGAATTTCTATAATTCCACTTGATCTTGAACTTCACCTTCAACTGTGTAAATGCTAATTTAATGGGAAAAGTAAAGTCATCATAAAATTTTAACCATGAACGATTGAAGAGTCTCATCAATCATTCAACAAATATTCATTGAACATCTACTCTGCTAGGCCTTGGGCAACACCTTAGGTAATAGCTATGAATGAGACAGATAGCAAATAGGCTCTTGGGGAGTTGAATCTGGTTTCAAGGAGGGAGGGGAGCAGCATAAAATAAACAAAGCAAAATAATAATAATAATAATAATAAAATTAGCCTCAGTGCTAAAATAAAGTAAAAGACGTAACATGACACAAAGTGTCCCAACAGAGAGGAGAGATCCCTTGAAATAGAGTGGCAGAATGCAATCTTAGAAAGTGAGATATTTGGGTGACACTTTAGTAATAGAACTCCAGGTATGAAAGAGACCTATGGTAAGAGTGTTCTAGACAGTGAATGAGGAAAGAAAATAAAAAGAAGCAATTGTTTGGTATTCCCACCAAATGTTACAGAACTCTGCACTAAGTCTCAGAATCAATTTCAGGAGATTTCATGAACATGCATGGAGACTTTATAATTGAGGTCTACAGTTATTCCTGCTTGCTCTCTCAGTGCCAGGACAAAATTCCTAACAAGCATGAATGGAAGGTCACCAGCCTGTGGTTCCATATCAATTAGAATTTGTGGCTTGTAAAAGTCAAACTCTCCTTGAAAACCAATTAAGATTATTTCTAGGTAATCGATAGAGGATGATGTTTCTCATTTAAAAATATTTCTTCTACTTATAAAGCAATGCATTATCATATATAGTTACATAGGCTTTTTATACATAAATGAATAATTTTACATTAAATAAACTGACATCTGCACTTAGACTCTTCCTTATTATTTCTCTTATAAATCTATTACTTTTTAACATACAATATAATTTACATATTTTGTCTTTATTGTTTATGGATTTTTACTCCCTATAGAAAATAGGAGCTTCACAAGTGCAGAGACTATTATCTTTGTTGTTCAGTAGAGTCCAGAATAATGTTTGATAGACAGTAGGTGCTTAATAGATATTGAATAAGTAAATGGATTAATAAATAAGTGAATTTAAAATGGCATTTAGTGGCTATAAATCCAAAATTATATATGTACAGTTTTGGAAGGGGTTGGACAACGAGAAGTGTGAATATGTTACAAAGAGTCGAGTCTACCTTTTTGGTAGCAATTTCTTCTCTGAGATTTCTAAAATTCTGAGAGAAGGAAGGCTTCAAAAAACTAGTTGAATTGGACTGACTGTATTTGCTTTGTGAATGTGCAAGTGCACACCAATACACAAAACACAGGAGTCACTGCTGCTGTGAAGGAAGAGGCATGTCTTCAGCGTTTCCACTTGGAAACTTGTGTCTATGAGGCTTTCGTTCAGTCCATGTCCATATAAAGCGAGTCAGTTCTTACCTTCCTAAGCACACAAGATAAATTTTATTTATTTTAGAATTGCAACTACCCTATTAACATCTGACATTTGTAAACACTTTCATTTAAACTTAACAGATTTTGGGGACACCTGGGTGGCTCAGTGGGCTGAGCATCTGACTCTTGATTTTGGCTCTGATCATGATCCCAGGGTCGTGGGATCAAGCCCCACATGGGGCTCTGTGCTGAGCATGGAACCTGCTTGGGGTTTTCTCTCCTCCTCTGCTCTCTCCCCCACTCACATATGCTCTCTCTGTTTCTCAAAAAAAAAAAAAATTAAACTTAGTATACTTTCAAAATGAAATAAAGATAAATCAACTGCAGTCAATGTGCTAAGTCATTCATTTTTAGTATAGCTCATAAATAGGGACTGAAATCTAAACTTCAACTCACGCCTTTAGCATATTATTTTTCCCTGTCTTAATTTCTTTATTTATGAAGGTAAAAAATGTATCTAAAAAACCTTTACACTCTAACCCCCAGGATAACATCTGCCCCAGAAGCACTTATTATCAAATGTTAGATTACCTTCAATGACTCAAGCTATTTTGAAAGAGAAAAGTATTCATAATTTTAGCATGGTTTAGAAAACTCCTTTTTAAACTAAGAATTTGGTTAAGATTTATTCACTCATATGTGGATTTGAGAAACTCAGAAGATGAAGGGAAGGAAAAATAAGATAAAATATAAATAAATAAGTAAATAAATAATGAATGAATGAATGAATAAATAAATAAATAAATAAATAAATAAATAAATAAATAAAAGGCTTATTTATCACTATTGTGGACAGCCTTATTTTGAAAAGCAACTTTGAAAAAATAAAATATTTGTATAAGATCTTACTGATTTAGCAATCAAAAGAAAAAGACATACACCTAAGTGTGACCTAATTTATAAAAGGATATATGAATATCATTGATAAAATAAAAGCATGCACTCTGATCAAACTGTGATCAAATCCCAATGATCCCAAGTGACTGGAGGAAGGAACGAGCATATATGAACATTTACCCTGATCTAATTCTATGTATACATTTTCTGGCCATTAAAGTTTTTACATAGATCTTTCTACTCAATTTTCAAAATATCTGGCAAAAAAAGTATGAAACTTGAGCTTCATTAGTGACAAGATTGAGACTCAGAGAAAATGAACACGTTGTCTTTACCTACAAAGTGAGAAATACAGGATGCAAATCAAGTTTTGATTGACTCAGTTATTAAACTTACAACCGTTCTCCACTGTGTGGCAAGAAGGGTGAAGGGGAGACCAACAGAGAAGGAATAGAAATTTGGTTAAATAAAATGTTTTATTATGTAAGTATTTGACCTAAAATGCTTTATTCCCTAAAAACTAATACATCTTTTAGAAATATCTGTTACCCTTCCAGAAATATAAGGTTCACAAAGTAAATAGTAATACATATACTATTTACCTGGGAATTTTGCAGAGCTGCTCAAAGTGATACTTTTGAGACTATCCACTCTCACATGTCAGCATGAGAAAACCACCACAGTATCTCTGTTTGAAAATTTTTCTATTCTGTTTATATATTTAGGCTTCTTGGAGGCAAACAGATATGCATACCATTTTAATACTGCCAGAAATGACCACAGGCAATCTTAGTCATTTTAAGTCAGACAGATTCCTATACTAGTTTTTCAGTTTCAATACAAAAATAAAAGAAGATTATAGTTGGGGGCGCCTGGGTGGCTCAGTTGGTTAAACATCCGGCTTCAGCTCAGGTCATGATCTCATGATCCATGGGTTCGAGCCCCACGTCGGGCTCTGTGTTGACAGCTCAGAGCCTGGAGTCTGCTTCGGATTCTGTGTCTCCCTCTCTCTGACCCTCCCCTGCTTGCTCTCTCTCTCTCTGTCTCTCAAAAATAAACAAAAAACATAAAAAATTTTTTTAAGAAAAGAAGGTGATAGATGAAATAATGGTCTTAGAGCATAGTGGTTAAAAGCATAGGTTTGGAATTATTATACAGGCCACCCACTTAACAGCTACACAATTTAGGCAACTTAATATTCCTCTCAGTTTTCCCATCTGTAGAATGAAGTTAACAAAAGTACCTGTCTCTGTTTTGCTGAGGATCAAATAAATTAAAGAAGGCTTAATTTAGTAATATACTTGGGTTTTTGTTATCAGGATGCAAAGAGAAAGAATTAGTTTGTTTCTGTAATTCCGGGCAAGCACCTCAGTTCTCTGCCTTGGTGGTTTTCCATCTGCAAAATGATAATACTACATCAGAATCTTCCCTTGGAAAACTGAGCAGATGATGCCCTCCAACCAAAGAAGCCTCGAGGGCTCCAGTTCTTGTACATTCAGATAGCTCTGGGCATAGCAGAACTGAATGAGAAAAAAATGTATCTATGTCATGCATAGAATATTTAACAAAAATATAGATGCTACTGTGATATTTTAGGAACTTTGGAAAGAGAATATATAAAAGGAGCCAAATGCTTCAATATCAGGGACGGGTCTTTGTATCTGAAGGAAACTCACTGAGGGTGTGAAAATTGCCATCATTACCAAATTAACGTCTCTAATAAGAAGAAAAGCTGGTGTTTTGTTGGTGGGATGCAAGGCATGGTGAGACATGCCCTTGAAGTTATTGTATTTTATGCCAGGTATAATATAGGGCATGGCTCAGCATGTTTTGGCCTAATCAAAAAAGTCAGTTCTCAAATAAGAATAACTCAGTATTATTTGCAGCCTCATTTCCCTCTTTCCCTATAAAAATGAATGCTTATTACTCAAGAAGGCTGGTCACAGTGACCCCTTGTGAAATATCTGTGCCAAAATAGAAAATTCCATTTCCTAAAAATGTCAATGGAGGCTATACACTGTGACTGTTGGAAGTACAACAGATGTTCTGCAGAAAGAAAGAGTGTCGGTGACCAGGCAAAATGGGGGAGGACCCCATCAGGCAAAATTAAACAGGTTTCTTTCCTGAAACACTTACCAGAGCTCTCCATGCATGCATGGCCTCCACAAACCATGGTGTGTCCTGCAGCTACGGGAGTAAGAAACGTCTCATCGAAGTGATCACACTTCGGAAAATGAATAGAGCACAAAGCCCTTTGACTTTTTTGGAATCTGTGCGATGTGGATTGAAATTCTGGTTCTGACTCTCATAACCTTGGGCAAATTACGCACTGCTCTGAGTCTCCATTTTCTCATCTATAATTAGAGATACGGACTTTGTCATCATCTTATTTTCTATTTTACATGCAAGTGACTCAGAAAGATATTGTTAATGTTTGTAACAGACTTACAGAAGATACTTTATGAACTTTACTACATAAACACTGAACCTGAATACAGTCTAAATGAGTTTATTAAAATTTAACTGAAATTCTCTCCTCTCTTTGGATTTCTTGACTTTTCCAGCACATTTATTTTCTCCGTTTTTGCTTCTTTGCGAATGAGTCAGAGATCCATGTCTAGAAATTTATCCAGTCTCTAGGTGCAGCCTCATATTTCCGGCAGGCTAATCCACATTTTTTTCCTGGCTATATCAATATTTTGAGTGGAACTACTAAGCCTAATTCTTAACTGGCCCAAATTAAATCACATATTCATACCTGAACAAATGACTTTGAATCTATTACAATATGCTTAAACCACCACAAAGTGGTAAAGTGTTCATTAAAACAGTTCTGATTACTTTTATCAGAATAATGATGGATATTGAACAGAGAAGATGTATGTCTTCAGCTTGCTAGATAAAACCAAATTATTCTCTGTGATGTTGGGACCAATAGATCACATTCATAATTTAATTTGGGAAATCTGTTAAACAGGACATTTTATGAGTGTATTTGAATAAATAACATTAGAAAGACATGCATTTTATGTATAGGATTACTCAATTTCCATCATAGAGAAAACGTGAGCTCCTTGAATTTGAGAATATCTAAAAAATCAGGTCTCTGTGACAATCATGTCTATAAGCTACAAGTTCTGTCTCCGTAAATGTTGGGAAAGTGGTAAAATAAATGCATATTTGCTCCTTAGTAAGTATTGTTGTCCCTGTTAGTTCTATGTTTTCATCCTACTATTTTCACTCAGATAAATGAGAACTTTTCCATATCAATATTGGACACTTGATTTCTTTCTCTAGATTTTTCAACTGGAAGAATCTGGGTTTACTAGAGAGTTGACAGCTAATGTGATACAGAACATGGAGTAGAAGCCTGATTACTACAGAGAATCTAATCATTTCATTGCCCTTGAAACACCAAGATAATGCTTTTGGACTGTGGGTTTAGCAAGTAACAGTTCTTAAATGTTTACTATAAACCGAGCCCCATGTTTATGGTATCTACATGTTCAGGTAATCTACACAACTCTATGAGACAGCAATAGCAATCAGCCCCAAAATATACTTGAGAAACTTACCTTTTAGAGAAGTTAAACATATGTTAGGTCCAATAAAGAGAAGTACAAAGATAAATGCCTATGTCTATCACTTGCTCCTGGGGTTATGACAAGGGTCTCTCTCACCCTCTTATCTTTTTCCTTCACTGAGTTTGAGTCAGGCATATTTCCTGCCCTGCAGAAGTAGCTGTGATGTACAGTATTAGGATTGTTATGAAGATAAAATATAAGGATAACATGAAAGTGCTGTGAACACTTTAAAGAGCTTGAGAAATGTTAGATTCATTTCTTGAAATAGAGGCTATATATTCTGTTTCTGTATGTAGAATTTGGTATTAAGAGGCCCCTGAGGTTTTGGAGGTAGACTGCCTGAATTCAAACTCTAGTAACATCATTTATAGTCTATGATGGTGGGCAAATAGTTTCATCTGTAAAGGAGATTAATAGCAACCCAGCCCATAAGTTTATCATGTGGATCAAAGGAAATATACATGTAGAGCACATAGCAAAATGCCTGGAGCATAGTAAATAGTAAATGAATGTTAGATGTTGATTATGATGGATGGATGAAAATGCTAACAGATTTTTTCCAAGTTCTGTGACTACTGAATATTATAACTTTGTTAGTTATAAGACACTATTTTTAATAGTTACAATTCACTATCATCCACAAAAATGCTTAAAATGTGAAAAATATTTCAAAAATCTGCCAACTTTTATCTTTGAGTCATATTGAATTAACTTCATCAAGTTATAGAAAAGTATCCCTTTTCTGCTAAGCCAAATGGAAACTCCAAAGTCTTAGTCTTTTTTTAAAAAAAATTTTTAATGTTTATTTATTTTTAAGAGAGATGAAGAGACAGAGTGGAAGCAGGGGAGGGGTGGAGAAAGAGAGGGAGACACAGAATCTGCAGCAGGCTCCAGGCTCTGAGCTGTCAGCACAGAGCCTGATGCAGGGCTTGAACCCACAGACCATGATATCATGACCCTAGCTGAAGTCGAATGCTTAACTGACTGAGCCACATAGCCACCTCTCCAAAGTCTTAGTCTTATGATCAAGACTAAATACCTGGGAGCTCAATATGTTAAGATGCATTGTAACTGACTTAGTAGAGAGATAATTTATGTATTCATCAATAAAGACCCTATCTGTATTTAACCCAAATAATTAGACTTTTATGGGATTTTGTTTTGTTTTAAAACCATTAAGTCTTTTTCCCTTGCTTCTGGACTGACATACCAGCAAGCTAACCTAAATTCCTTTTCCTAAGCAAGAGGATAAAGAAATTAAAATCATGTTAAAAGAATTCACCACTTTTTGCAGAGATGTCAAACAGGTTTCAACTTATTCATCAACCACAATTGGGTCTGTCTGTCTGGATTGCTGTGCTGAAAAGAAATCTGAAATCTTGGAGAAATCAACTGCCATGATTAAAAAGAGATGTCTGCCATGGGAGTGTGGAAATCACAAATGGAGCTATGTAATCAAAGATTTGTCACCTCTGATTTTTATAACATAGAATGAATAAATGGAAGTTTAGAGTTTTTAAAAAAAACAGGGAAGAAATAACTTCTTGATATCATCCACAAAAATACCCTTTACAAATGGGTTTTATTTCACTGTATTTGTCAATGTTAAACTTATTTCCCAAAGAAGAACAGAAAAATGTAGAGATATACACTCAATATTGTTTGGCAATAACACTGTTAGAGAAAAAATTCCAGCAACGACTTTCATTTTAGAAAAAAATTTGTTTCCTTTTGTTTTGTTTTGTTCCTAAATGTATTATTTAATATTTTTAAATGATTTTTACATTTATTTTATTTTTGAGAGAAAGAGACAGCACAAGTGGAAGAGGGGCACAGAGAGGGAGACACAGAATCTGAAGCAGACCCCAGGCTCTGAACTGTCAGCACAGAACCTGATGTGGGGCTCAAACTCACAAACTTTGAGATGATGACCTGAACCAAAGTCAGATGCTTAACTGACTGAGTCACCTAGGTGCCCCCAAATGCATTATTTTTTAGACCAGCTTTAGGTTCACTATAAAATTGAGTAGAAAGTACATATTTTTCTTATTTTCCATATACTTGGGCTTCCTCTATGTACATCCTCTTCCATTATAATCTCCCACACCACAGTAGTCCCTTTGTTATAATCACTGAACCTACACTCATGCATCATTATCACTGTTAAGTCCATAGCTTACATTAAGGTTCATCTTTGTTGAAATAGGAAACTGTACACTTTTATTTTGCAGTGTATACATGCATATGTATTTCATTCATTTTATAACACTGGAAACACTGTGCATGACTATCCCAAGTTTTTAAGTTTTTTAAATTTTAATTTGCACATATTCTGGTTAATAAATCTACCTTCTGTTTCCTGATAAGGAAGGAAATATTAAAAAGTAAAATATAAATTGCCCAACCTTATGTTTCCTTTAATGGCATCATTTTCATTGTATGTGGCTTGTCATAGTCCACTGAGGGCACTATCACAAAAATAGTGTAGACTATATGTTCACAGCCTATGTACAGGCAGAGGGGATTGCTTGTTTTTTGTGCACTGTACACACAATCTTCATTTGGGTTTCTGTGCCTTCTATGTCACACACTGCTTCGCCTATTGAAAATGATAGCAATTTTATCTGCAGGAAAGATAAATCAAGATAAAAGTATAAAAGATAATGAATAGAACCACAGGGACCTATGAGACAATATCAAAAGTTCTCACATATCTGTAACTGGAGTGCCAGACGGAGAGAAATGAGATTATAGAAAAAAATAAAATGTCTCACAACGTTATTGCTCAGAATTTCTCCAATATGGAGATTACTTACAGGTTCTGTAAGACCAACAAATGATAAGAAGGATAAATATGAAAGGAGGAATGCCTAGATACATCATAGTCAAACTGTTGAAAATTAAAGACAATAAGAAAATCTTGAGACAACCAAGAAAAATGACAAATTGCCCAGAAATATAGCGATTCAAATGAATGTGCACTTCTCATTAGAGGAGCCAGAAGACTGTGGAAAGAACTTTGAAATGCCTGAAATAACACTAAGTTCAGAATTCTTTATCAAGTGAAAATACTGTCTAAGAACAAAGATAAAGAACCTTTCAGATAAAAGAGAATTAAGAAAATTCATTGACAGCAAGTTTGCACTCCAAGAAATGATTATAAGTATTTTTCAGGCTTAGGAAAAATGGTAAGAGATGGAAATACAGATTTTCACTGCAGAATTAAGAATAGTGTAAATGACATATGTATTTGGGCAAATATAAAATATTACTTTTCATCTTAATATATTTAAAATACCTATGAATTTCGAATTATACTCTCAACATCTGAGGGATATAATGCAGTAAAGATACTCCACATGAAAACTACAGGATAACATGGTCTGAAGGTAAATGGGCCTATTTACAGGCAACGTTTCTATAGGTTATATGAAGTGATAGATAATTAATTCTAAGTAGGGTATGAATATTAAGCTTGATATATTTATCCCCAAAGCAACTAGTAAACTATTTTGCAAAAAGCTGTAGCCAAATATCAAATAGATTAATTATAATCAAATTCTAGAAATCATTTACATGATCCAAAACAACACAGAGGACATAGAACTGAAGAACAATTTAAAAGGGGTAAACAAGAAAGTCAATAATAAAATAACAGACTTAAATCCAACCACATGAATAAAGCATCAGTCAGTGTTCTCTAGAGAAATAGAACCAAGTAGGTTTTATGTATACCTACCGATAGCTATACCTGTATTTATCTCTATACCTCTACACTGATAGTGATCTAACCATATATACAGTGTGTTTTGTTTCTTTGCTTGCTTGTGTTTTTAAGAATTGCTTCATGAGATTATGGGATCTGGAAAGCCCAAAATCCATAGGGTAGATTCATAGGCTGGAAACCAAGGTAGGAATTAATGCTGCTCTCTTAGGCAGGGTTCCTTTTTCTATGAGAAATCTTGGTGTTTGTTCTTAAGACCTTCAACTGATTGAGTGAGTCACCCATGTTATTCATACTAACTCATTTACTTAAGGTCAACTGATTATGGATGTTAAACACAATTAAAAATACCTTCACCACAAAACATAGATTAGTATTTGATAAATTAACTGGACACCATAGTGCAGCCAAGTTGACACATTAAATTCGCCATTACAGATCATTACAGTAAATGTTATTGGACAAAATACTTTAGTTAATGGCAGATTACTAATATAAATGTTTTAGAAGCAACCATTAACTTCAATGTTATCTGAAAGATATGTACTACAATTGTAATAATATAGGTCATTTTAAAATATGTAGATGAAAAGTTATACCAAGCAAATATCAATAATTGAAGACTAGAGTGGAATGTTAATATCAGATAAATTTGACTGAGAGAAAAAGAGAGACGTTTAATTGTCTAAACCCAAAAGCCCGGTCCGGGCATCTATATCAAATTGTCTAAAACCCGACGCCTGGCCCGAGAAGGCGCGCCTGGTCCCTAACCCGCAACCCCTGAGCGGCTGTGGAAAGCTAAACCGCTTGTATAGTTGTTCTCCACGGGGGACTTAAATAGCGGACCCGGAAGTCGCAAGTCCGTCCGTCATTCCACTCCGGGCTGCGGCGGCCCGGGACTCGGGGTCTGCCTCTAGGGCGGATTAGGGCGGCAGGTGCGGCAAATAGCTAGCTAGCCAGGTCCGGACATGTTCCCAGCTAGAACGTGTCCCTGGTCGGAGCAGACACAACAGAGGTGGGCTCCCCATGGGCTGGGGACCCGCCTCCACCTGCCCCTACCGGCGACCGAGGGAGGGAGAGAGAAAGGGGACAGAGAAAGACGCAGCAAGCAAGGACACACTCACGGTTTTTGATCAGGCGAAGAGAGAGAGAGCTTTATTCAAAGAACTGTCTCTTATATAGGTTTCAGGGGGAAAGCAAGGCAGTTGCTGGGCTGGTTACCAGGTAAATAGAGTCCAAAATGCATATCAAAGAGGCGCCCCGACATTGCCTTCAGCAATCTTGGGGGATGGAGAATTAACACTGAATACGGTTTTGATCTTTAGCGTACCCTGGCCCTTTTGGGTCTATCCCAGCAGGACAGGCGTCACCAAGGTTATTTTGGCCATCTCCAGCCTCCAGAAGAATTCTAGTTTACTGGCTCACTCTCCGGGAGAGATCTTTGCCAGAGGCAGCGTGAAACATGGCGGTCCCCGACATTTAATAATGAGTAGAAAACCAATTCATCTGGAAGATATAAAAATCATAAAAATGTTTGTGTCTAATAAAGAAGTTTTAAAGTATATAAGGCAAAAAATATTAGATTTCATATGGAGAGACAGTTTCCCAATAATAGATATTTTACATCTGTCTCTCCACAGCTATTAGAATAAGAGTAAACAAACAGCAGGCAAAATCTCAGTGAAGACACCCAGCTCATACTATACGATATTCATGAAAATTTATATTCACCCAGCAATGGTAGAATACACATTATCCTCAAGTGCATATGGAATATTTAACTATACCTCTTATGGTAGTCCATAAACTAGTCTCATTAAATGTAAAAGCTTTGAAATCATACAGAGTATACCTTCTCATCAAACTAGGACTAAATTAGAAATCACTGTTAGATGTAATTCTGCATTCAAAATTTTAAGAACAGTGTAATAAACCAAATGTAAGTAGAAGGAAGAAAATAATAAAGATAAGAAATCAATAAGATAGAAAGCAAACAATGGAGAAAATTAACAAAGCTCAAAAACTGGTAGAGTGAAAAAAATATATTGATAAACACTTTCTATGTTGAAGAACAAAATGTGAAAAAGAACCAAATTACCAATATTAAGAGGTGTTGCCGCTGCAAGTGATGCAGGTAATAAAAGAAATATAAGAGAATAATATTTACAACTTAAAGCCAATATACTCAACAAGTTTAACTAAATGGAAATACACATTCTTAAAAAAAAGTACAGCTCACCAAAACAGACACAATAGGCCATCAAAGGATTCCAAAAACCTTAATCTGACTGATAATGTCTCACTGAAGATTGGTATTGTGTTTACTATACTCACCAATGACTAAGTTTCTCCTTTATGCTACCCACATGTGCTATTAATTCTGCCCGGGGTCTATATATCTGTTCATATCTTTTACTAACATTATATGCTGTAATTATTCAATTTCTTTCAGGAAAATAACTAAACAACATGTTAAGCATTGTAATATTGAACTCTTACTGTACCCTAGACGTGTACATTGCTTCACAATGCATGTAACCATCACTACAACCAGTGTTGTGCTGGTACACAGCTTCTCTCATGGTGGTTTGTAGTATTTGTCATTTTCTATGGTGAAAATGCTCCCTGCATGGTCAATTTCAAACTATCAGCAGTTTAATGACCAGCTTGCAAATTTCCTTAATATTAAAAAAAAAAAAGGCTCTGATGAATGAGCGCAAGTTAGTTCCAACACAGCAGCCATGCAGCCCTGGGGGACAGATAAAATTATGACCTTATTTTGTAAATAAAGAAAACTGAAGCATAGAACAGTTAAGAAAATTACCCAAATTTCCTCTGCTGGTAAACGATGGAGTGGTATTCAAACTCGAGTCACTTTGAATTGTTTTGCACCTGAGCCGCTCTACCCACTTGAGGACCATTACTGCCTTATGTGATTTCTTCTTCCTGGAACAGGAACCTACCTACTCATTTTTTTTATTCCTCGCGGTGCTTTTCTTATTCTAAACCTTATTCAAAGGTTTTTTTTTTTTTTAAATAAAGTATGAACTAATTGAAGGGCCAATTAAAAGATGAACTCTGCTTTTATGTTTGTTTATGAAGCATCATGAACTTGAGAGACCTACCAGTGGCAACTCTTATAATTTTGGCCAAATATCTGTAATTTAGGAATTTCCTATCACAGGGAAACTAGAAGCATTATTCATTTTAAAATCAAACCCCAAAATAAATGCTGAAATACTAACAGTATTGTTTCTGGGCTTCTTTTTTCTCCCTGTGTTTTAGGTGGTCTAAGGGTAACTAGAGAATGTATGGTTGATAGTGGAGACTGTCTTAAGACTTTGATCATTGAGATATTAATGTTGGTATATTCACATATCATGTGGCCACCCTGCAGGTGATGGGCTCAATTCCCTACCCAGAAGTGGTTCCAATAATGAGGCTAAGATCCCATACACATCAAAGGATATGAAAAGGTTTACAAGACAAGCCATTGACATTGGTCCTAAAGAAACTTGGCAGCAGGAGGGACTTGTGGTTTTGGAATTTTTTGTTATTAGGGGTGGGACTGGGTAAAAGTCCCTTTGGCTTAAATGGGGACGCTTGCATGGTTTGAATTCCATACTGACGCCTTGAAGTGAAAATTTGGCTTCCCTATATGTGGGATAAGAGGAAAAGAGGCATGCTGGGGCTTTGAACATCAAAACATGTAGTCAGAGTCTTTATTACATCCCACTTGGAGGCATTAATTTGAGTTGAGAAAAAAATTTTCCATGTAATCAGAATAGTACGTAAGTTCCATTTCACTTGTGTTTATGAAATGCCCTATAGGAAGGTAAAGGAAAAAAGAGGGAGAAATTAGAAACAAAACAGTATACATAAACTTATGTTTAAAGTTCCCATAATTAATTCTGAACAAGAGCCTATAGAATTTCTATGTTCTAAACTATTGACAATATTTGAATACTCAACAGTTACAGTTTTCTTTTCTTCTTCCTCTTCTTTTTTTTAACCCCAGCATCTCTACTTCTCACAACAAGGTGATTACATTATGAGTACTTGGATAATCCAGGATATTTTGAAGTTAACCGATTAGGAAAGATGGGTATCTGGGTGGCTCAGTTGGTTAAGTATCTGACTCTTGATTTCAGCTCATCGTGATCTCATGGTTCTTGGGATAGCCCACGTTGTCAGCCTGGAGCCTGTTTGGGATTCTCTCTCTCCCTCTTTCTGATCCTCCTCCACTCATGATCTCTCCCTCTCTCATCCTCAAAAATAAATAAACTTAAAAAAAAAGTTGGGGCACCTGGATGGTTCAGTTGGTTAAGCGCCCATCTTCTGTGCAGGTCATGATCTCACTGTGTGTGGGTTTGAGTCCCACATTGGGCTCTGCATTGACACCTCAGAGCCTGGAGCCTGCTTTTGATTCTGTGTTTCCCTCTTTCTCTGCCCCTTCTTCACTCATGATCTGTCTCTCTCTGTCTCAAAAATAAGTAAAACATTTAAAAAAATAATAAAAGAAATAATAAAGTTAACCAGTGGCTTAATTTCATCTCCCAAGCTTAATTTCCCGTTACAATGTTAATGACAGGTTCAAGGAATTCAAATGTGGGTAGGTTTGGAGGTCATTACTACCACAAGTTTGCATGGAAGAAGAGTAGATTCTGGCCTTTTGCCCATAGTGAGGTCTGTCAATGGAGTTCCCCACTGCAATGGCTATGACTTTCCCTGAGCTACCCTGTACTGTGAGGAATGTGCTAACTGGTCTTGCTTCCTAATTTTTTTCACTGTTGTCTGGGCTGCATTGCTTTCTGAGGTCTTTCTCTGTCTACTCCTGCTTCCTCCTCTACCTCTCACAGGTAGTACCTTCAATAAATCTCCTGTACTTCTTTCTTTTAATGTTTACCTATTTTTTTTTTTTAAGAGAGTGAAAAAGTGCACAGTGGGGAAGGCAGAAAGAGAAAAGGAGATACGGAATCTAAAGCAGGTTCCAAGCTCTGGGGTGTCAGTGCAGAACCGAATGTGGGGCTTGAACCCACAAACTGCGAGATCATGACCTGAGCCGAAGTCAGACACTTAAATCTACCTTGGTGTTAGCTTCACAGAAAACCCAAACTAACACAGTGAGCTTGAAAAGATATCAAACCAACATGAAATAATTCACTATTTTCAGTCTGAATAAAGATACTAGTTGTTGACTTAAATACTATTTTATAAATTCACTTAAACATGCTGATTAGTACATATTCAAAACTTCACCATCAAATTAGAAACATGATGAGGTAATATGGTTCACGTTACAATTATTAGTATAACTTGACCAGCCTTAATCAAATTAAGGATTAATTAGTAACTGAGAGATCGTATTGAATAACAAACAATTTCATCTTGTCTAATGACATGCAAAGGCATACTTATTAAAGCTACTTTCTGTAAAATAAATCACTCTTATCACCAGAGTCAATATGTTAGCTATGATGCATATCCTTATAGATAATCAGATCTGACTAATATGTAGGGTGAGGAGGCTTAATAATTACTAATTCAAGCTAAAAAAAATTTATTTGTTCCTGAGGACCACTGCAAGCTCTTTAGGAAAAGGTACTTTTTGAAAAAGGAATAAACTTGACCTTTATACACCACTAACACTTGGGTCCTGGCCCATCTGCTTATCTCAAGACATACTGGCTAATGGCAGGTGATTGTGGTTGCAGTGGTTTTTGGTGACCAGAAGCGTGTTTCTGCTTTCTCTGACTAACTAGCAAGCCATTTAGAGTAAAGTGGCACCCTGGAGGAGCCCTGTTAAAGTAGAAGGCGCATACACCTGGGAGTTCCTGGTTGAGGAGTACAGACACAATGGCTGCACTTCAAGAGCATTTATTCCCTGGTGACTTGGGGCTGTTCTTATCAAAAGTGTAGAAGTCTGCATGTCACTAATGGGCAAGGTCATGTAGGTGATAGACACTTTTATAAACAGCAGCTATTTGAGGATAAGAAACTCCTGGACTGGTCAGTTCACTTGATGGAGTCTTTTTGTTTGGGCCCTAACGAGGACTTTTGGCTCAAAGTCATCCATCCAGAGGAGCAGGGCAAAGCTATTTTCTTGTCATAGACGTTTCACATCTGAACTTCAAAGCGAGCTTGCCCCCTTGTCAAGACTGTAATAGCTACACTGCAAAATATCAAAACAACCAACTATTGGCAGTAAAATTGAAGCTATTCTGTGACTAAAATAAAGCAGTACAAAGGTCCTTTTATAAAGTTATTTACTTTTTGTGTTAATTGTTGAGAAGCTACTGATACAGCTAGTTTCATTAATTCTTTCAGACTTACTAACAATGAATGAGTGTGAATAGTACTTACAGTGTATCAGGCAAATTTTTACCAAGCAACTAATTTAATGTTAGTATCAACCTTTGGAAATGATTAAAACAGTAAGAACAGGAGAACATGAGAAAGGACAGAAGGGAAGGACCAACACAAAGAATGTGATCCCAATGTCATGACCTGTGACTCTGCACAGAGCTTCAGAACAAAACTGCAAGAACTCTATAGCAGTGGCTGGGAGCAGTGCGAATGCCTTCACTTCTGACCACACAGCTCAGGTAGGCTGGGGGTCAGATCAGAAGGAAGGAGTTATTAAAAACAAGACAACAGGCTTAAAAGGAAGTCACTTATTGTAAGATTTAATATGTGGAGGCAGAGATGAGAGGAAAGAGAGAAACCAAGTTATGGAGCCAAGAAAGCCTTTACTGGGGTCTGCAGCCCCCCGGGTGAGGTTCTGTGACTCCACTAGGGTTTGAGTCAGAGAAGTCGTGCCTAATATGGGAGGCGCAAGGTGTTTTATGGGTGAGAGAGTTCCGGGTTTGGTCTTGGGAGGGCAGATTACCAAGTAAGGGCATTTTTGGGCCACGGCGGGGTGGGATTGGTTGCCTCCTTTGTCGGGGTGAGAGGAAGCTGGAGCTTCATGATTAGCTGTTTTCAAAAGGCACGGGACATTCCAGGTCTGCAGGGTGGGAGTTGTCGGTGCCTGGAGTTCTTCTCTGGCCCACAGCAAAATGGCCCCTCGGTAGCCATCTTAAGGTAACTCTTACACTTATGCCAAGCCTCATGTTACCAGATTGAGACAGTGAGAGTTTAGGCTCTCTCAGAAGTGGAATCTGAAACCAGTCAATGAGGAATTGCCTGATCAGCACTAGTTAGTTCATCTGCCTGATAGACCGCTGTCTTCTCCTAAAGGGAAACGATCTTGCAACAACCACCCTGTGTCCCCTGGTATGCCTTTCTTGTTCCCATTCGCCTCTGGTGATAAAAGTCTTTCATTTTATATGCTCCTTGGCATGCCTTTCTATCTGCACAGTGGGATGCTGCCCAATTCATGAACCACTGAATAAAGACAATGAGATCTTTAAAATATACTCAGTTGAATTTTGTTCTTTAACAAGCTTATTTCCATTGTACATTTAAAACTTTATTAATGCTATTAACTCTGCCTCAGTCTGTTAACTATTTCAGTTCTTAGCTCTATAGACAACATCCAAGTCAGATCATTGTAAAAGTTAAATGAGTTAAAACTATGGCTGACCTGGGGTGCCTGGGTGGCTCAGTTAGTTAAGCATATAACTTAGGTTCAGGTTATGATCTCTTGGTTCATGGGTTTGAGCCTTGCATTGGGCTCTGTGCTGAGAGCTCAGGGCCTGCTTCAGATTCTGTGTCTCTCTCTCTCTCTCTGTCCCTCCCCTGCTCATGCTCTCTCTCTCTGTCTCTCAAAAATAAATAAAAAAACATTTTAAAAATGGCAAAAAAAACTATGGCTGACCCGAAGTAAGTGCAAAGTAAATATTTATTATTATTTATTATTATTTCAGTTCTTTATAAAGATAAGAAAATGATGGGCACAGAGCCCAATGCAGGGCTCAAACCCAGGAACCAAGAGATCATAACCTGAAACTAAGTTATACACTTAACTAACTGAGTCAACTATACACACCTACCTCAATTTTTAAAAAAGGAAGAAAGAAAAGAGGACAGAAAATGTATTGGAAAAGCAGAACAGATGTAAAATAAAGTTAGATGGTAGAAATAAGTACAAATAGGACAATACATTTAAAATGAATAAAGACCTGACTAAAAGAAAGGTTAGAGTGGATAAAAATAAATCCAACTGTACCTTATTTGCAAGAGATTCTTAAAATATAAGCTCACAAAGTAAGTTTGTGAATTAAAGAATGGAAAGAGATATTTCACTTAACGCTAATCAATAGGAAGGTGATGTATGTTTGAAAGCATGGACTTTGGAACCAGAGTGCCTTGATATAGGATGTTTGCTCTTATAAATGTTATTAATCCAAATGGTAAACTTACTTACCTTCATCATCTGTATTGGAGGATTTTGATTATAATATGGTCTATTCATTATTTTATTGTGAAGATTAAGTAAGATATACATATAAAGCAACTAAAAAATATTTGCCTCATAGCAGATATTCAAAACCTGTTGGCTATTATTATTGTGGTTAGTATTATTGTCATCATCAAATGAAATTAACTTTATAGCATCATTAGATTTAAAGGTACCATATATATATATAATGGATATATTTCATTTCACCAGGAAGATGTAGAGTTTTAAACATATATGGATCTTTTATTATGGCCTCCAAATATATAAAATAAGTATGAACAGAATTAAGCAGAACAATTCAAAAATCCATCTAAAAATAATTTTAATGTTACTTATTTACTAGTTGATAGACTAAGAACAGACAAAACAATTAAGATTATAAGATATTTGGGGGAACAACTTATTAATAAATGTGATCTCATGATATAGAGATAACAAATTGAATATTACAGAATTCATACATTTTATTAAACATTCATAGAGCAGTTATATAGGCTGATCATCTATTAAGCTAAAGAAATTCTGCATCCACTTTAAAGCACTAACTAAATAATACCTATTTTCTGGACTCTATAAAAATAACAGAAAAATGTTTAAAATGGTAAAAATAATTAGAGAAGTAAACATAGAATTATATTTTTTAAATGTTCAAACAACTTATGATTCAAGTACATTGTAGTGGAAGAAAAATAAAGACCAGATATTGTTGAAAATGTAAATGCAGGGCACCTGGGTGGCTCAGTCGGTTGAGCAGCTGGCTTCGGCTCAGATCATGCTCTCACAGTTCGTGGGTTCGAGCCCCGTGTCGGGCTTTGTGCTGACAGCTAGCTCAGAGCCTGGAGCCTGCTTCAGATTCTGTATCTCCCTCTCTCTCTGACCCTCCCGTGATCGCACTGTCTCTCTCTGTCTCTCTAAAATAGATTCTAAAAAAAAGAGAGAGAGAAAAAAGAAAATCCTAAATGCTTTTTATTAGTCTACAGTATTTTTTCTCTGAAATGCCGGGAAGACCTGAGCAATTCATTTGTGTTGGGGAAGTTCTCCATTTTTATTTTGAAATTCTTCTGTTATATAATTATGTACTTTTGTTTCAATCATCCTGTTCTTTTATTTAAAAATACCAATTATGGTACTTTGATATTACTTTCTGTCATGTATATTTCCTATCCATAATTTGATAAGTATGTAATTTGTCATTTTTATGTTTTGGGATATATATTGATTACAGACTAGCAGTAATTTGGTCATCAAAGAATCTCTTCTGTCCACTTGGCTCTGCTTCTGAGCCTTTCCTCTTACAAGGGACAATTTTTGCATCACTGGGAGACTCCTTTTTGAGATTACAGTTTTGGATTGCACCTGGTTTTCAATTTCATCCAAAATATTTTTTCCATTTTTGTGTTTTCAATTGTTTATATAAAGATATTTATGCCTGAAATTGTTTTCACACCGTCCATGATGAGATTCCATCCTCTCACATTTGGCTGCACAAAATAAAATGTCGGTGTAGTTTTCTCCGTGAACTTTTCACTATGGGTCAAAAAAATTTTAACACTCTGTTCTTACTATATGAGTGTGCTGAACTTTTGCAAGTATGTAGTTGTTGAGACAAATATACATTCACTGTTATTATTTTCTGGAAACCGATCTGAGGCACGGTTATGCTGCATTGTAAAAGTATCTCCTAATGTTGAAGTTTTGCCTCTTTTATACAAGCAGCAGAAGGAGCACATGACATTGGTGACCTGGATCCAGGCTTTGAGTTGAAACAGAACTTAAAATTTTTATTTATTTTTAATGTTTTTAATGTTTTATTTTATTTTTGAGAGAGAGTCAGAGTACGAGCCAAGGGCCAGAGAGAGAGGGAGACGGAATCTGAAGCAGGCTCCAGTCTCTGAGCTGTCAGCACAGAGCCCAACAAGGTGCTGGAGCTCATGAATGGGAGATCATGGCCTGACCCGAAGTCAGATGCTTAACCGACTAAGCCACCAACTGCCCCAAAATAGACCTTGAAAAATCTAAAACCAACTCTAAAATTCACGATATCTTACCTGCTTTCTGCATTCATATGAACTAAATTCCTATTATTTCAAATGTAAAAATTAAATTAAATATAAAATGTTACAGTTGCTTTAAAAATGTAATGTATGTCCTTCAGTCACAATAGCAAAAATGACACTTATATTTGTTTCTGAATCTTATATTCTGTTAATAATATATTACTATTTCCAGACTATTCACTTTTAAAGGTAAATGAAACCAAGGATATAAAATTATCTCCTGCATGTCATCAAGATTTTGCAATCAAATTTTTTCTATTTTTCAATAATTTATTATCTTTTTCAAGAATACATTACCTTAATAAAAGTTTGCCAAATATTTTCAAATATTGAACAATCACAGAAGCACAGAGAAAAAAAAATTATCTCGAACCATAAAGATAATTGCACCAACAAAGTCCAAGTTTTTGTTTAGTATGCCTTTACCCTGAAGTTTTATCTTTTTCTTTCCAGTTATCTGATTGCAATATTTTCAATTCATGAACCTTATTTTGCTTATTAGCAAAGTATGAGCAGTCATAGGGTTAGGGTAAAGAGTCAATAAGAAAATTCTTGCAAAACATCCAATGCACTGGCCATTACAGACTAATGGCTCAATAAATAGTAAATAAGTATAGTCATGACAGACACAGTATCAACAGGAAGTGGAGAAAAGGAGGAAGAGAATTATGATACAGTTCGTCTTGCGTTGTTTGGTGAAATCCTGGTCTGTCCTTTAGAACTCAATTTTGGTCCCCCATCCTTTATGAAGTCCTCATCAAACACACTGGATAGAGGCAATCTTCACTCTGTAAGAATTATGCTCTTTTCCATGCTTCTTATATATTTTGCTGTTTATTGATTTTTTCTACTTAATATTACCCTTTGATTATTTATATATATCTTGGTTTTTTCAAATAGATCAAATTACAGGAGGACAGGAAACTTTATTAAATAATGTTTGATCTCCAATACTTAGCATCTTTGCTAATACATTTAATTCCCAGTAAGGGTAGGTTTGTTCCCTTCCTTTCTCCTGATGAGTTTCATCTTATTAAAAGGAAAATCATCATAAGCAGAATAGTGATGATGGAAAATCCCATTGTATCAGACCAGTGTGTGACTTTGAATCTGCAATATATTACATATTAAGTTAGAGCTCCACTCCTTTCTACCTGCACTTTGTCAAAGACTAAGAACATTTAGGACATAACTGGGAATAAATGTATGACAAGGTCTTAAGAGTATTAATGTGCATCTCCCAGGCCTTTCTCTACCTCACACAGCCCACATCTCAGGGTCAGTTAGAGTCTTATACCTCCTTGCCTTTCACCAATGTCATATGTTTTTGAAGCCAGAAGCTGTCTTAATTTTGGACACTCTGCTCACTTTTGCTTCTTGACATCCTTTAGCTTCAAGACATACATTTTGGTATACCAGCTAAAATCATGAATAGCTGACATTTATAAAGCACTTTACAGTCTATGTGTAATTTTTATAATTTTGTGTACATTATTTAGTTGATTCTCACTCTGCCTGAAACACGTATCAGATATTGCCTTCACCTATATCTAATGGAAAAAGAAAAAAGAATTCAGGAATATTAAAAAAATATCTTGCCCCATATCAGAAAGTGGTAGTCCCAGACCGAGAGCAACTCATCTTTTAGCACCAAATTTTATTTTTGTTTATAAATATTAGTTACTCTAGCCTAAATTTCCACAGCAACTTTTACATATGGCATAGCAATTAGGATGCTTTGTTTCGTTTTCTTGTTGAATCATTTTTCTGTTAAGTGATCCTGTGTACCTTGGATATCAACTGCAAGAATTTATGCCTAACTGCATAAAAATACTGTGATGGAGGTTTAGAAAAGATACCTTGATGTGCTGAAATACTTGAAATCTTAGAGATGAGCTGGATTCAAAGATGATTAGAAAATAATTTTATTTTGATTCAGAACTGATAGAAGAATTTGCTATATGCTTTGGACAGAAAAGATGGTTACTCTAATGAGTAATATTAAAAAAAGATACTTAATGTCAAAACCTCCCTGATGATTATAGAGCAATCTAATTGTGGAGTCTCATCTCATCACCTGCCAGAGAAGTGTGGAGATATAACAGAGTTTGAGCAGTACATTTTTTATTTCCACTTATATCAGCAATCAAAGTTTCTTTCTGTCCATTCATTACGTCTTTTGTTCCTTCAGGAAATGTCATCACTAGAATCATCTCCACTGGATTAGAAACATATTGAAGACTCTTCCTTCTTAAAAAACATCTTGAATTTAGCAGACTCAACATTTGAATGCACTTTCCTATCTCATCTTGTGAAGCCTCTTTTCCTACAATGTTTATTTTTTTAGTCAGTTCTACTAAGAGGAAAAAAAATAGTTGCTTGAAGTAGGAAGCTGAGCATTGCCTTTGAACATTCTCCCTCAGTAACATCCTCCCCCTTCCAGTAACCAAATCCCAAGTATTCATTAAATCTATCCACTTTTTCCTGTGTGCGCTGCTGGCGCATATGCACTCTCTCCATTATTTCTTACCTGACTGTAGCTGTAATTTCTTAATTTAAATATTGCATATATTTTTGCTTTCTCCAGTTTATTTGGCACATTACTAGTAGAGTGATATTTTAAAATTCCAACTTTATTTTTATTTACTCTACTCTTGTGTCTATGATTTACCCATGATTTATTCTTCCTTTGCTTGAAGTACTACTTTGTACTTCTTATCCTGTTTGACAAGCTATCGCTTGTTTATAACTCAGGTGTCATTTACACGTGACTTCTTCAGGAGAGCAATGCTAACCACATTAATAATAGCCATCACTTGTTGGATGCCTATTATTTTGTCAGGATTGACTATCGAATGTGATGATGAATAGTCATCAAATCCCAGCATCTGTACAGCCAAGGTGTGTGTCTCACTCTAATATTCTATTCATTGTAGCTTGAGGGAGTCTGAGTAAAGTGATGGTCCAGACCACTCAGAGATCCAGGGTGATGCAGATTTGGCCATTGCATGTCTGCCAGTCTCTAACCAAAAGCCCCTTAGGTTATATTGGCAGGAAAAGCAGGAGCCTGAGAATCCTTTGTTATTCCTTGCCTAAAAGTACATGTAAAAATGTGTCCCTTTTGCTCCTATTTCCTTGGCCAGAACCAGTCACATATTAGGCCCAACTTCAAAATACTGGACAGTGTGATCATCCAAGCACCAGGAAGTAGGAAGACCTGGATATTGTCACATAGCAAGGTCGGCCTCTTCTTTTTGTATTAGATTTCCTTTTCCTATGTCTTTGTAAGCCACGCAAAGGCAGTGGCCTTATTTATTTTATTCACTACTATACCAGATAAGGTGTAATGTACCATAATAGACTAAATCATAAACAAATATTAGACAAATAAAAGAATATAATGTTTCAGTTAACAGAATTGACTCTTGGTTTTAAATACCAAGTCTATAACTTACCAGCTGAATTACCTTGATCAAATTAATATTTCTTTTCCTTAGCTTTTATCTGTAAAAGGAAGATAATATAGTTCCTACCCATCAGAGGTTTTACAATGATATTGTGCTTTAAAGAGCATCTAGCCTATTATAGGCTTATGTGTATTAGCCATTGCTACTATTTTTATTCTTTTATTTTTTAATTATTATTTTTAATGATTATTTATCTTTGAGAGAGAGTGGGGAAGGGAAGATAGAGAGGGAGACAGAATCCAAATCAGGCTCTGCACTGTCAGTTCTCATGAATCCTGAGATCATGACCTGAGTAGAAACCAAAGCTCTGATGTCCAACCAACTGAGCCACCTAGGCCTCCCGCTATTTTCATTGTTTTAATTGAAATGCAAATCATTAGTGTATAACTAAATAAATATTCAAAATGTAAACATATCTAAATAACAGTATCATGACTATTAGATACATTAGACCTATAATTGGCATAGAATATAAGAACTGGTACAAACCTAAGGTCTTGTATTACATATTAAGGTATTTCGGTATTCACTCTACAACTTAGAGGCAATGCTCAAACAAATATCTAAATCCCTTTTCACTTTATCCTCTGTCTTCCTTTTTGGCAAGTCAGGAAGTCAAGGAATCTTTATCTCTTGCTTTGGTTCACTAATAGCTTCATTGATAAATTTTATCAGGAAATCCACAAATCTATACAATTTTAATGCAGATAATTTAAATGGCAAAGAAAAGTACTAAGAAAAATAATATAGTTTTGATGCACAATTAAAAACACAATAATTTAGGGGCATCTGGGTGGCTCAGTTGTTTGTTTTCTACTTCAGTTCAGGTGATGGTCTCATGGTTTTTGAGTTCAAGCCCGACATCAGGCTCTGTGCTGACAGCTCAGAGACTGGAGCTGGCTTTGGGTTCTGTGTCACCCTCTCTCTCTGCCTCACCCTTGCTTGCACTCTGTCTCTCTCTGTCTTTCAAAAATGAATAAATGTTAAAAAAATTTTAAAACACACCAATTTACTCACTGATACCATAATATTGAAACTTAAATGTTCACCTTTAACTCAAGTATTCACCACACTTGTGTCTTTACTCAGGAGCATTAAGTCAACATGAACATCTTGGAAGTAGATTTCTGTCTACCATGGTTTAAAAACCTGTGAAATTCCAGCTCTCCTAAAAGTAGTTTTCATCATGTTGTTTTCCTTATGAAATAGTTTTGTTATAGTTGATTCACCAAAAGAGTCATCCAGTGTCCCGTACAAAGCATGCCCTAGCTCCAAACCAGACTTAAAACAAAAATGTGATCATCAAATATTGATCTTCATTAGTAGCTTTTTGAGAATGTACACAATAAAATGACACCCAATAACTTTCACAGGTTTTTTTTTTTTTTTTTTTTTTGAGAGACAGACAGAGCATGAGCAATGGAGGGGTAGAGAGAGAAGGAGACATGGAATCTGAAGCAGGCTTCAGGCTCTGAATTGTCAGCACAGAGGCTGATGTGGGGCTTGAGCCCACAAACCATGAGAACATGACCTGAGCCTAAGTTGGATGCTTAACCAACTGAGCCACCCAAGTGCCCCCAACTTTCATGTTTTAAAATAGACAAAGTGTGCCAATAAACACACAGCTTAGGAAACATTGTTTTGATTATTTTGATGATTTCCTTGGTGAGATCATTTATATTCTTCATCTAATGTACTAATCAACACCCTTCAAGATATCGACACCCCAGCTGTTATATTAATGATTATGTGCAAAGAACGGGCAGCATCTTCTAGTCATCATCTCCATTCCGCTTTTATGTTACACTGTATGACCACTCAGTAACAAGCACAAGTCAGTTAGTAAATTGGTCCTTCACAAACATAAAATATTAGAGTTAACATAAGACTACATTTTTACTGCAAGTAGTAATAACAACAATAATAATAATGACTTGCCAAACCTAATTTTCAGTTGTGCCATATATTGACTTATTTATTTCTTAACCTCAAATCAGAAATGGCCTAAGATAAATTTTATGGTGACATTTAAGCTAATCCCAGCAAAGAATAAACAAACAAAACATGAAATGTTTTATATACATGTTTCTTTATATATAAATAAAAACATAAAGATTTAAAGCAAATGATATAAGCGGAGCTGTAAATCTTGGTCTTTGAGCAACACTTTTTGAGTGCACGGTTTGGTAAATTAAATTCAACCACCATATTACCTTAATTTGTACTATACAAACCTTGATGATAATTAGCTTTGTAGTTTTAATTACTATGTTTGAGATTTTTTTTTAAAAAATGAAATAAGCAGCAAAATATGCTAATGGAACAAAATGCACAAGGTACTTTCTGGAAGCAAAAAAGTCCACTAAATAATCCCTGAATGTTGAAAATCCATGCAAGGTCTTTGAGAAGAGAGTCTATGCCGAGGAAGTAGTGAGTGCCAGGGCCTAATGCAGGGCTAAGTTTAATATGCATTACAGGGAAAAAAAATGTCAATGGTGCTGAACTCAGAGGAGAAAGTGTCAGGCCATGAGCTGATAGACAGGCAGGCATCTTGTCATTTAGGGTCTTACAGGCCAAAGTAAGGAATTTTGTGAGAAGATTACATTTTAAGTGCAACTGGAAGCCACTGTAAACTTTAAAAAACGTACAGGACATGAACAATTTAGATCACACAGACTGCCACTTGGAGGAAAGTCAAGTCTAAAATTTTGAGTTGGTTTTCATAAACATAAAGTATAAATAAATTAAATAACTGTATATTTCCTTGAAACATAATCACACACCAGAAATTATAGAAGAAAATGTTGAGAAGACATTATTTTTTTAATGATTTTTCTGAGAGAGAAAGAGAGAGAGAGAGAGAGAGAGCGAGAGAGCATGTGCCATGCACAAGTCAGGGAAAGGGAGAGAGAGGGAGAGAGAGAATCCCAAGCAGACTCCATGCTGTCAGTGCAGAGCCAGAACTCGCGAAGCCTGAGATTAGGAATGAAGCTGAAGTCAAGAGTCTGATGCTAAAATTCACTGAGCCACCCAGGGGCCCCATGGAGACTTTAATTACATTGTATTTACATTACATTGTACTTAAATTGCATTGTGTCGGTGGTCTTTTCAGCCGAGCAGAGCAGAATGCTTATTCAGACTGGTGTCAAATGTCAGCTACATAACTTCTATATATATGACTAGATTTATTGCTTGTAGGGAGAATACCATCTCAGCAGAGCTTTGTTAGTGTCTCTGAGGTGGAAAGGTAAGATCTGAATTAATTGAGAATCTAAAGTTTGGTTTAAGGCAGGCCTTTCAATGTACGGGTTTGTGGGTAGAATGTGAGGGTTTGTGGGTGGAGTAGCGTTAGACTAAGGTTGAGTAAGGATCATTATATAACAATGACAAAGTCGTCTAGACAAAGAACAACAGCTTGTGTAATTGCACAAATTGGGTTAATTACTCGTTGCAGAGAGTCAGAACGCACACCATGGAGAACAAGGGGCCTCTCAGTAAGAAGATGTTAAGAATGACTAGTTATAGGATGTGGGCTTGTGTTAGGTGATTTGGAAGGATGATCCAACAAAAAGCAGTTCTGTACAGAATTGTATACTTTCAGAAAGTGGGGATAATTATATGATAATCTTAATAATCTTATCTAGAGAGAGGGAAGACCAGATGGAGATTAAAATTGTAATTGGTTAAGAAAACGTTTTGCATCTTTACAGACTCATTACAAGTTGGTTCTCTTTTGTTCTGATCTATTTCAGTCATAGAGTGGCCTGGTCTGAAACTGATGTTGCTTCTGTTCAGTAGGAGAAGATCAAGGTCTAGCTGATACTATCAGGACAGTTCTTAGATATATTAGGAGCTGCCTTTTTTTTTTTCTTCTTTTTTCAACAGACTAGGATTGGTAGAAACATCAGGCTGGTGGTTTCAGAAATGCCTTAGGTCACACACAGTCTGGTAAAGTGTGGGAAGACAGCTCTTTCCTAAAGAAGTGATAGATCATTTTTAGGCTTTATTCTAATTTAAGGGACATTTTTGTAATAAACAATGAAGACAATTGCCTGAGAAAGAGTTTTCTGGAATCACAGACAGTGAAATACTAAAATCATCCTAATTTGTACCCCAAAGTATATGAGAGTATCTGGGAGCTGGGGAGTTACCTAGCTTTTATCCTCAGTGTTCAGTGACTAATACATATTGAATAGAGAAACAAACACCTGTGCAACTACCTTGTGGAATAGTCTTTGTTTTGCAAATGAGAGAAGCGAGACAGGAGTAGATTATAATAATATGTACCTTGGGAGAGGTGAGTGGAGAAGCAGATGTGGCCCGAGCGTCTCCAAAGACTTTTATGCCTCTGAGACCTTGGAAATGTCATACTTCTCAGAAAGCTTAACTATTTAAGCTTATTTTTAAAGACTTAGTTTAAATAAAAATGAAACTTAAGTTATTCTTTTGAGTAGAAAAGTAGCTAATGGAAGACACAATAAATTAATTAGCCCTTGTTTTTTGTCTCAAGTACCCCTCCTCAGGGGCAAGGTGCTAAAGAGACCGTATCTAGGGATACATCATCTAAGTTTCTCACTTGGCCAACAGCAATATAAACCTTCAGAGAGTTTAAACAAAACAAGACAAAACAAAAAAGCATAAACACGTTTCTATTTTCTATTTCCAGCCAAGTCCATTTTTACCTGAAATTACAGATATTAGAAATTATTAGGACGTTCGCTTAACAACTAGGCATATTTAACATGTCGGTAGAGAAACTACATCCCCTGAGTTTTCTGAGGAATCTGCTGAAATGTGGGTCTTTCCTTTGAAAGTGACCGAAGGAGGGTAAGGTATAAATTAATTGATTAAAAGGGAAAATGGAAACAATACCATTTCAGCCTCGATGTTGTAGGTTCTTGATGTTAATTTAGATTCTTGATGTTTATTTAGAGTAAGAAAATGGAAAAACCTAAGAGACAATAAATTCAGTGCTGTGGACTGAACTGTATTCTCCCCAAATTGCAATGTTGAAGTCCTATCTCCCAATGCAATTATACTGGAGATAGGCCTTTTAGGAGGCAATTAAGGTCAAAGAGGTTATAAAGGTGGGGTCCTAATCCAATATGATCAGTGTCCTCAGAAGAAAAGGAGGAGAGATCTGTCTTTTTTTTTCCCACACAGACACCATGGAAAAGCCATGTAAACACACAGCAAGAGAGCATTCATCTGCAAGCCAGGAAGAGAGTCTTTAGCAGAAATCAATTTTCTTACATCATGATCTGGGGCTTCTAGCCTCCAGAACTGTGAGAAAATAAATCTCTGGTGTTTAAGCTGTGCAGTCTCTGGCATTTCCTTATGGCAGCCCAAACTCACTAATCAGGTGGGCTTTGGGGTTATATTCCTGCCTTTTTACCTTATGCTTAAATATGGACAATTTACATAACCTCTTTGAGTTTAATATCCAACAGTAAAATGCAAATAAAGCATGTTTTACTGTGTTTTTGTGAAAATCAAATAAGATTTTTTGGTTTCTGGAACACAGTGGATGTTTAATAGATGTTAAGTTTCCATCAACCAGGTTATGATAGTTAATAGTGTGGTAGGTACACAGGACACAGGTGTAGGGAAAAAAATGACACATGTTGTGATGAAGTTTGTTGATCTTATACTTCTCAGTGAAAAGATCTGGTCTTCCTAATATTTTCTATTTTCACACATAACCTGTTGTACAAATGTTGAATCAATGCCTGCTCAATGAAAACATGTTTCCTTCCCCATAGTTCACAAAGATTTTTCTATCAACCTGTTCAGTTTCATTAACTGCAGTGTTAGAGATAAATGTCACCATGCTAAGGGAACTTCTTCATTTCAAAAAGTTACATAAACTTCTCATCGATAATTCAACGTGCCTTGTGTATTAGATTTTCCTCAGCATTAGTATAGAATTCATATTCCCTGTCCTGGTTCCTACCGAAGAATGTAAGGCTATGTTTTGAATGGCCAGCATTTTTATTGTGTGTTCATAAGGAACTATAAAATTTGCTACTCTGACAGAATAATTCATTGTTACTTCTTTAAAACAACATTGCTCACAATCTACAATATGAAATGGTGCATTGAAATCTAAAGAAGAGATGCTGATTGAAGCATTTTTCAAATATTTTGGGTATTGATATTATCTTTATAAAATATATTCCCCTGCTTATAGTGATCTGTGGATCACTACTGATAAAATGCTGCAATAATACACAGGAAACCACCAATAGGAAATTTCAGGGGGAAAAAATCAATGGCTCTAACTGGTATTGAAAACTTTGGTACTACCATTGGGCAGTACCAAATGTGAATTTTTTTATAGTCTTCCTATTACAAATAAATATTTGCTCCTCTAGGTAATCAGAAATTTATCTGCATTTGACTTGATATAATTTGTATAGTTCTGATTAGTAACATGTAATTTTTAAATTTAATTGAAATATAAAAAGAAATATGTAAAATGTACTATACTTAATATCCAATCGACAACTATTAGACATGTGAAAAAATATGAAAATATAACAATATCATGAAAAAAAATGTTTTAAATGAGTCTGGATGACAGATAATGATGGAACTTGCATGCCAGAGCATTGATATAGAAGTACTAAAATCCTCAAAGATGCTATGAGAAAATTGGAAAGTAAGAGTTCAGTAAAAAATATATATATAAAGGTGAAACTCCAAAGCTGAAAGCCATAATTCCTTAATGAAAAATTAACTACACGAGTTTTGCTGGAGAACAAGTATTGCAGAAGAAATGGTCAGTGACATCAAAACATTTGGGAAGAAACTATCCATATTTAAGCATAACATGGCTCTAACAGAAAAATAAAAAGCCATCTGATCTGAGGGAAAATGTCAAACAATTTAATGTATATTTGTTTATAATTTTAAGAGGGAAGGAGATATCACTATAGATCTTAGAAATGTTAAATGATAATGTGGGAATATTATGACAAATTTGACCAAGTAAATAAGTGGAAGATATTTTTTGAATGAGAGATATGCCAAAACTATTTTTTAAAAAAAGAAATAGAATATCTAAACTGACCTACATCTATTACACACACTGAACTTATAATTTAAAACTTTTGCATAAAATAATTTCCAAACCAAGATGACTTCAATAGTAAATTTATAAAATGTCTAATATATAAAGTATAAAATTCTATATTTTTTTCAGAAAATAGAGTCAACTGAATAATCCCCTCCCCATGTCATGTAGTTATCATTACCTCACCTCAAAAACTGGACAAAAGCATTAGAAGAAAACTACAGCTCAATATTCCTCATGAATTTAGGCCAAACATTTCTTTAAAATATTATAAAATTGGATCCTAAAATATATTAAAAGCAACCATAGCATGAAGAGATCACATTTCTTCTAGAAACACAGTATTATTTTAAAATAGAATTCATCATTTTAAAAGATGAAGGAAAAAATAATATAACTTTCTCAGTAGGTATAGAAACAGACACAGCATTTGATAAAATTGAATAGCAATTCATGAAAAAAATGTTTAGCAAATTCTGAATGAAAATAAACTTCCTTCACCTGAGAATGGATAGCTAAAAAATTAATAATAGCCACATTTCCTGAAAGATAAGGAAAAGATAGAAAATTATTTCTCATGATATATTTTTAATCATTATATTGGACATCCTAGCCAGGAACAAAAATAAATAAAATACATTCAGACTGAAACCAAATGAAAATCAGTCTAAATATTGCATGGCTTAATTTGCAGAGGACTTACTCTTCTTGGTAGAATATTCTAAAGAATCTGCAAATAAAGCTATTTATCCTAGTCCTTATATTTAGCAAAGTCACAGATACTATGTCAATGTAAAAAGTAACAATAAACATCAGTTCCAATTTTAAATGCTGGCAAATCAATCACCAAAATTAGTAAAAAACGTTTACAATGTCAAATTCTCTAAATAAATGGAGAAATAAATTATATTATTGGATTTGAAACACAACGTTTTTAATAACATCAGTTCATTCCAAAATGAACTATATAGACTGATTTCTCAACCCAGGCACCAGACCAAGAATTACTTGGGGCTATGGAGTGAGGGGGAAGGTGACACATTGGCAAACTGACTTTAACATTTAGTGGAAATGCAGAGGAACTAGAATAGTCAGAACAATTTTGAACAAGAATGATGCTGGAGAATATACTGTCTGATTTTATGAACTATTATAAAGCAACAGCAATCATAACGGGGTGATATTGCAATAATGACAGAAACATAGACCAACGTAAACAAACAAAAGCCAAGATAATCTTTGGACATTTTTATTATTTAGGCCAATTGATTTTAAACAAGTCATGATAATTCGATGAGGAAATAATTTTTTCCAAAAGTAGGTCTACACTTTTTAGCTAGGAAGTAAGAGGCAATAACTAGAGAAGAAAAAAAAAATCAGTGAAAATATAATTTCAAAAATACTTTCTGTTCTTCAATAGACATCATTAATAAACAAAATGACAAATCATAAATTTGGAGAAATTATATATGCAAGTATGCCTATAGGGACTTACATGCACAGTACATAAAGAACAAAACCAGCTCAATTAAAGGGCAAAGAAAAACAAAAATGAACAAAATATTTGAAAAGATACTTCACAAGGAATATGTATGAATGTCCAGTAACTATATGAAAAAATGCTCACTGTTGGTAGCCATCAGGAAAATGCATACTAATGCCATAATGAGATACCTCTAAACACTGATCTCACTTATTGCTGGAGGGAGTAGAAAACCGTACAAACCCTCTGAAGAACAGTTTTATAGCTTCCTCGAAAGTTAAATACACACTTTCCACATAATTCTATTTTTTTAGGTACTAATACAAAATAAATTAATATATTTGTCCACATAAAAATATTTATAACAGCCACCTTAATAATAGATAAAATCTGGGAAAACCTGAAAACTACTCAAATCTCTGTTAACAGATGCATGGAAAAATAAATTGGGTCAGGTCCACATGTTATATAATATTATACTACACTAAAAGCCAATGGATCTCCTAAACATCGTGCTGATTGAAAAAAAGGCCAGACATAATTCAAGTACATTCATTATGAATTATTACAAAGTAATTTAGAGAGTAGGCTGCCTGGAAATGGAGGTGGGTTATAAACGGTTTGGATTGGGCACGCGGGAACACTTTAAGGTGGAATGGTCTATATTTGCTTTGTCTTAGTGTTTGCTGGATGTTTATATTTAATCAAATTCATCGAGATGTACTTTTTTTTTTAAGCTTATTTATTTATTTTGAGACAGCGGTTGCGAACAGTGGAGAGAGAGAAGGAAAGAGAGAATCCAAAGGCTCCCCGGTGTCAGCACAGAGCCCAGTGTGAGGCTCGGTCCCAGGAACTGTGTGAGATCATTACCTGATTCGAGATCAAGAGTCAGACACTTAACGAACCGAACCACCCAGGCACCCCAAGCTGTACTTTTCAAATGAGTACATTTTATTTTATGTAAATTAGTTCCCAATAAAACTGATTAAAAAACTAAAATAATAATCAATCTAAAAGTAACTTTATCAGTAAGGCAGGAATTAGATCTCTGAGGCCTCAATTGACCAGAATAACAGAGTTCACTAAAAAAGCTAAGTCTAATTTGCCTTAAAATCCCATTCAGCCTTATCGAGTTCCAGATTTACAACTGACATAACATTCCTCCTTCACGATCTAACAAGTTTTTATTTTAATGCTATCACTTATATATCTCAGGGTGTGAGTGTAATTCAACCGTTCTAGAAGAGAAAGAATGTTATCCACCCATCCCTTCCAGCCGTAAACAAATTCTAATCTACTTTCTGTTGCTACAGATTTGCCGATCCTGGATATTATGCATAAATATAATCATGCGATAAGTGACTTTGTGACTGGAATTTCACTTGGCATAATGTTTTCTAAATACCTTTATGTGGTAGCATGTATCAGTCCTACATTCATTTGTACGGCCAAAAAATGTCCCATTATATAGATATACCACGTTTTGTTATAAACTGATATTAGAAGTTCAGCAGAAGGTCATTATAAGCAGGTTCATCTTTATTTCTGTTGTTTAGTCTATAGTTACTTTTATTTACTGGAGCCTTAATCTGTGTTATTTATTTTGAAGTTCTACAATATTTTATTATTTTTTTCTAGATTTCAGTTTTCTGGTTAAAATTTTAATGTTTTCATTTATTTTTGTGAATATATGAATTATAGTTATTTGGAAATCAGTTTGCTAATTCCGTTATTTGCATCACTTTTTCTTTTGTTCCTGTTACCTCTTTTGTTTGTTGTTTGTTTTATTTTTTTCTTGTTTTCTGGAAAGCTGAGTCATAATTCTTATTAATCTAAAAAGATATTTGAAGATCAAGTTATCTTATCATCTCCTTCAGATGGATTTATTTGTGGGGTGCCTGGGTGGTTCAGTCAGTTAAGCATTTGACTTTGGCTCAGGTCATGATCTTGTGGTTTATGAGTTCGAGCCCCATGTTGGGCTCTGTGCTGACAGCTCAGAGCCTGGAGCCTGCTTGAGATTCTGTGACTCCTTTTCTCTCTGCCTTTCCTCTGCTCTCTCTCTCTCTCTCTCAAAATTAAATAAACATTAAAAAAATAAAAAATAAATGTGTTTATTTGTGCTTTTTGACAGAAGGTTAGACTAGGGACATATTACTTTAATTCATACTAAAATGTATCTTTATTAAAGCTTGCAGTCTTTGAGAGAAGTGATCTATATCTGGTTCTCATTTATTACCAGAATATAGTCATCCAAGATTCTTAACTGGAAACGTGGATTATGAAACATGATCCTTTCTTCTTCATAATGCATAAACTCTAACTGTTAACAACTCAAATTCAGACAGATGAATTCTTGCTTTGGCTTTTTTGGGTTGCACCTTTCAGATCTGCTTCATTGCCATTTATTTAAAGTGTCTTTTGAGGGGCACCTGGGTGGCTCAGTCTGTTAAGCATCTGACTCTTGGTTTTGGCTCAGGTCATGATCTCATGGTTCATGGGTTTGAGCCTGCCATCGGGCTCTATGCTGGCAGTGTCGAGCCTGCTTGAGATTCTCTCTCTCTCTCTCTCTCTCTCTCGCTCTCTCTCTCTCTCCCCCCCCCCCATCTGGCATGCTCTCTCTCTCTCCCTCTCTAAATACATACATAATAATACATACATTAATTAAATTTGTTTTAGATTCTCTCTCTCTCTCTCTTCAATTGTCCTTTTCTGATTAATTTCATAGGTTTTCAGCCCCCACAGAATTTACAAAGTAACAAATGGCTGCAAATTAACAAAACCAACACAAAACAATGGTTTTACTTCAGTGAACTTCTCTTTTCTTCTGTGCTCCATCTTCTTAAGCATAGCTGTCTTGAAAGTTCTCAAATGCCAGAAAGAAAAAGAACCCTAAAAACCAAACCTCAAAACAATTTTTTTTTTATTCCAGCTTGGCAATTGGTCTTTGGAAAAAATTAGTCTGTAGCAAACTAATCTATCATTACTAGATATAGAACATTATTCCTTCCTTGGATGAATATTTTACTGAGAATATATCCTTTGTGTGAGTACTAATGGAACTGGTAACTCACAGCAAATTCTGCTAACAAGAAAATTTTTAATGAAACATTTTAGACTAAAGTGCATAAATAGCCTCAATATATCACCTTCAGTATATTTTCTGCAACAAATAATCTGTAAATCTTTCCATTATATTTATGATGCTCTACATGTTTTCTAAAATTCAGATGCTACAAAATTGCAGGCATTCATTCTACATTCAGTGTCAGTCCATAAAGCAAATCAACCAATTAGAATTTAGTCTCCTCAAAATCCTATTTTCCCAAGGTAAAACATTCCAACATGCATTGCGGAATTTCAAACTTCAATCTTGTACTCTGTATTTCCCACCATTTAATTTGTTCAGTTTTTTCTTTAATTTTGAAAGGATTATATTTTAATCAATTTTTGTGTACAAAATATTTTTCTGGGACTGAAAAATTATTAAAGCTTCAAAGTTTTGTGTTCCATTATTTCTACTTGGTTTAAGATTTCCAGCTGATTTTGAAGAAAGTACAACTAAATTAAAATGATTTTACTTAAAAAGTAATCTCAAAAGTATTGCCAGGCACTTAGATTGACATGAATAGTAGTTTTTAAAGATTAAAAAGTTTCTAAAATGATACAGAGTGATGAGCTGCAAAAGAAAAAATTGCTAACTTTTGTAACATTGAATTTGTCCCTGAAATTTATAGTTCAGTTATAAAAAGTGAAGAATTCTCACTTATATGCTACAGGTCTGACATATGAGATTGCTTCTATCCATAAAGCAGATTATCACAGCTGGCTTGGATGAAATTTTAGATTACCTGTCCTCCATAACTAAACTCAAGGATATTTCTCTCCTGATGGTTTATTAGAGCATTACCTTTGACTGACCCTCTGTGGTATTGGAATTCGTTTATCTTTATCGCTGAAAAAATTTTAACTTTAATGTTGAACTTTTAAACATATAGGCAACAGAATTCACAAGAATATTGAATGCTTCATCTTTTACAAAATGAACTTTTCAAAGCAGTATATATTGTATTGGATTTTTAAACATTAAATTTTTGGGGCACCTTGGTGGCTGGGTCATTTAAGCATCTGACTCTTGATCTCAAGCTCAGGTCTTGATCTCAGAGCCATGAGTTCAAGCCTTGTATTGGGCTCCACTCTAGGCATGAAGCTTACCTAATAAAATAAAAAAGAAAAACATATATGTGAATTAAAAATTAAAATATTGGAATTAATAAATCTTACATTTTTTGAAATATTTGATGATCCTGATATGAAATAACCATCATTTAACTGTTTGCAAATTTTCTGTGCTAATGAAGCCATCATATCAACAACTCTGAGTATATTTTCATAAATGTATGCTTACTGATCATGCACATATAGATAGTACATATTGAGAATAACAGGAGTAAAATAACTTCTGGCAAATGAAGAGCTGAAATGAAAACTCTGCTTTACGAAATGATATGTGACAGTACTTTCTTGAGTTTTCTTGTCTTAAATTACCATCTTTGGGCATGGTCTTCTGAAAATAAGTAAAAACTTTTTTTGAGAGAGAGAGAGAGAGAGAGAGAGAGATTGAGGGGGAGAGAGCAAGCACGAGGGAGGGGCAGAGGGAGAGAGAGAGAGAGAGAGAGAGAGAGAGAGAGAGAGAGGGAATCCCAGGTAGGCTCCACTCTCAGTGCGGGGCCCCACCCAGGGCTCCATCCCATGACCTGTGAGATCATGATCTGAACTGAAATGAAGAGTCAATTGCTTAACCTACTGAGCCACCCAGGGTCTCCACTAATAACTTTTGAAATAAGTATCCATGACTCTGCAACAGATTTTTGCTTACAGATGCATGTTGTGAGTGATGCCAATATGACCCCTGCAGTAGACATTCAACCGACATGGATATTTTGCGATAGTTACACTTTTATTATTATCAACCTTCTTGAGAAATGGAGAAATTATTTATTGATTTCTCATTAAGTATGAACAAGTTTCTGCTAATTGCTGTCAAATGGATTAATTGCAAATTAAGAAGTACCAATTTTTTTTAATGTAATTGTCCGTTTGCTATGCAGTACATCACAAATTCTCTAGCCAAACTGTTTACAATAGCACTTTTCAGATTTTAATGAACATACAAATGCAACCATTCTGGTGTGAGACCTGAGATTCTGCTTTCCATTTCTTTTTTAACCACTTTAGTGGTTAAAGAGGTACAATTCACATACAAAGAGCTGGCCATATCTCATGCGAATTCTGCATCTGGCAAGGCGGAGGGGGACTAGTCTGAGAACAGCATGCTGAATGGCAAGAACGTAGACTACTCCACCTGCTATACGCAGGCTGGCTAAGCGTTTTGTCTCACACCTTTTTTACAAGCAGATGCCATAATCGCCTACATTTTCCCCTTGACCCTGGCTCACTGACTGATCCCTCTTGCAGGCTTTCTCACTTCTCTACCAAGCAGCCTCCAAGTAGAGCCACGTAAAACGCAGCATCCCGGCAAACTCAACCCTGAGCTTTGAATAGAGTTATGCATACCTAGTTGTGTTTTTTTTTTCTGTTTTGTTTTGTTTTTGTTTTTGTTTTTATCAGAATGTACTTTGTCTTATCAGAGAACAACTTTCCTTGAAGTGATGCTTTGCGTTATTTAGATCTAGAAATGTTTGATAAAGAAAGGACGTGTTGTTGATGATTTTCTTCCAGTTTTAACCTTGTGTTAATGGTGAGAATTCTGTTTACTGCACATGGTCTCACACTGTCAGACAAAAGCTGCAGGTGAGCAGGGAGGGTGTCTCAAGCTCATTCAATTGTAAGGCAACTCTGAATGGTAATAGTTTGTTAAGAAATGAAAAAAAATCAGAACAAAAATGCAAAACCACCTAGGAAGTGGGGTCACTAAACATAAATTGGAATTACTATTGGCAAACTGGAGTATATGGCCACCTGAAATATGAGCCTTAGTTTTTATTACTAAGCGGATCTTTACACCTAACCCACAAATGCTTTTCTATCTATACTAACCCGTCTTTCTCTTAAGCAACACCCTCAGGACAGACTCGCAGTTAACAATCTGTAAAAATTGATCTCTAGACAGGTGAGTAGAATTTCAGTCTCAGATTTGTAAATAAATGGCTCTGTGACTGGCAGTTTCTCATTTGACTTTTCGGAACCTCATATCCCGCCTATGTGAGAAGACAGTTAAATGACCCACTATTTTGGAGAAAGTTAAAATTTACAAATGCTTTCCTTTTTAAGTTTATTAACAAAGTAAGTTCTTTCATAATTTGAACATTAAAATCTATTCTCCATTTGGACTTTATTTAAAACTTAAACTACGTTAAAGTATTTGGAAATTTGTTGGAAAATGTTAACATGGGCATAAACAAGAGGAATTTGCTAAATTCTATATGATCTCAACCACTGGGGAAATTTGTGTTCTGTTTTCATGAGAATTTGAGAATTTCTGCTTCTTGAAAGCTGTATTTATTCAAGGCTGCTAAACTTCTGTTCAGTACATTTTCTTTTTTGATTGTTTCTGAATGCAAATATATTTAATGGGACATATGAGCAGTTTTCTGGAACTTGCTGCCTAAACCTTGTAATGTGCAGATAAGCATCCCACATTGTCCATTTTTTAATTTGTATTTTTGTCTGTGGATTTGGGGAGCTCACTCTCTGTCTCATCTCATTGCATTTATGAATTTATATAGGAAGAAAGGAGCAATCTACAAGTTAAATGTGGGTAAGATCCCAATGAGTTTCAAAGTCTTAAAAATCTATATTCAAACTTGTGAAGCTAATTTTCTGGGAAATCTATGTTCTTCTAAATGTGAAAGAATGTTTTCCAGCTGTTTATTTTCCAAGATAAGCCATTTTGTTTAAACTCAAAGTAAATGATCTAAATTGGCTCATCTCATTTTCTACTTCATCAAATCACATGGACCAGATGAATTATCTATGGTTATTAAATCTAATTAATTAAAATATTATACATTAAAAACTACATAGCACAGGGATGCCTGGGTGGCTCAGTTGGTTAAGCATCAGACTTCCGGTCAGGTCATGATCTCACAGTTCATGAGTTCAAGCCCCACGTTGGGCTATATGCTGACAGCTTAGAACAAGAAGCCTGCTTTAGATTCTTTGTCTCTCTCTCTTTCTGCCCCTCCCTCACTTGCACTTGTCTCTTTCTCTTTCTGAAATAAATAAGCATTAAAAAAATTTAAAGAAACTACATAGCACACAGCTTATTGAAAATACAATTTACTACCTATAAAACATTAAATCTTTATAAAACATGCCTCAAACTTAATAACCACAATGCTGGCTGATGTATTTTAAAGTACTTCATAACCTTTCTTTACTTATTATCACCTAATGTTTTGTTTTGGATCTCTTTGGATCTGCTAACAATTGACACAAAACTATCTTAAAAGACTGAGACAATAGGTCAATCTTCTGAACTCTGTATTTTCAGAACTAGCAAATGGAGCTTCGATTAGTGGTTTCCAGGTTTAATTAATCAACAGGTTTGTTTAAGGAACATGAAAAACTTCACTGTCCTTAGCACCATCTCACATTTACTGCACCAGGAATTCTGGGACTGAGATTGAAGTTTTAACAGCTCCCTGCACAATACTAATTTGGGAAACTTTTAATCAAATATACTCAATAAGGGCCTTTCAGTTCTTTAAAATACTCTGATACAGGGGGGCCTGGGTGACTCAGTTTGTTAAGCATCCAACTCTTGATTTTGAGAGAGTGAGAGAGAGCGCACCCTAGTGGAGGAGCGGAGAGAGGAGAGAGAGAATCCCAAGCAGGCTCATGATATTGAGTCCCACATCGGGCTCTGCACTGACATCATGGAGTCTGCTTGAGGTTCTGTCTCTCCTTCTCTCTCTGCTCCTCCACTAGTGTGCACTCTCTCTCACTCTCTTTCTCAAAATAGATAAATAAATGAACATTTAAAAAAATACTCTGATAACAAAATTCCAGATCCTTGACCCTGGTTAGCTCCAAATAATTCAGTTTTGAGTTTGAAGGGATCTTAACTAATCTAAAATTATAATTTTGTCCTATCAAATAATTTGTATAAAATAGCTGATATGACTGAATTCCCACAGTCAATTATTAAAAGAGAAGTTCAAGGCTATTTCTAGCCTGAATCCAGAGGTCCGTGAAATCTGGTACGTTATGAAAGATCTTGTGAAACATAACCTGAGACAAGTCTGAAAAGACATTTTGTGGATTGCGACTCCCTTCATTATAGTGTTTCTCCCCCTCCTTTAATCCCAATGGTTTTGGGTTCCAAATCTAAAGATCAGTCATTTATCCCTTCTAGTAAATTTTTCAGAATTGCTCCGTACCATTTTCATACATGTAATATTCACATGTTAAAGTGCAATTGCTCAAGATTCCATAATCAATCAAATTGATACTACAGCCTGACACATTTTCTTCACATTTAATGTTTACTTACTTGGAAGACAGATATCCTTCCTTATTAAAATGCACAGTGCTTGTAAGTGATGCATATTCCCAGAATACTGTGACTCTCCTTCCTGAGTTTCTTAAAGCAGTTTTCAGAAATTAATTTATGAAAAGACATCCTACGCACAAAGGAGTTGAAAAATTGTAGTTCCAGTGGAAGCATTTCAGCTAGCCAACTTATCACTGCTTTCAGTATATAACAAATATAACAGAAAAAAATATTTATTTGGATTCACCGGCCCTGGGACACATTTACATTAGCTTCACAACTGGTCTCTCAGGAAAGATATAATTTGGTTATCAATCCACAACTGCATTTCTCAAATCACCAAAATGTTTTCTTAAAGAAAAGGTGTTCATTCAATGAAGGAGGAATGAAGCCCTGTGTATTCCTCAAAATGAATTGTAGTGCCAACCAATCAGCTATTGATAAGAAAATCATAGGACTATGTTATAATTTTACTTGAGAACAATTGAAAGACTTTACAAAATATAATTACAAGAACTAAAGAACAAAAGCAGAAGAAAAGAGTAGCTTTGCACTAAGTGGGGCAAAATGTCAGTGTGCCAAGAGGGTGTACTACCGCACACTCTCAATTCCATTTTACGAAGAGCCCTAAAGTACTGAGTCAGACTCAAGGTCCCTCAGGTTACGGAGAAGCATGAAATTCAAAATTTGAAGTATAAAATTCAAAATGTGCATGCTTTTTAATAAATGAATAGGGGCACCTGGGTGTTTCAGTTATTAAACGTCTGACTTTGGCTCAGGTCATTATTTCTCGGTTTGTGAGTTTGAGCCCTGCATCAGGCTCTACTCTGACAGCTTTGAGCCTAAAGCTTGCTTCAGATTCTGTCTCTCTTTTTTTCTCTCTGCCCTTCCCCTGCTCATGCTCTGTCTCTGTGTCTGTCTCTCTTTCTCTTTCTCAAAAAAAAAAAAAGCTAAACATTAAAACATTTTTAAAAAAAATGAATATTTATATTGCATGTTTGGGTAAAATAAATGAGATAGCAGAAGTGTCTTACCAAAAACAAATAGAACCTTGATTTGACTTTTGTGGCCTGAAGATGAGATCCTTGTGAAATTGTTGCTTAATGGAGAACTGACAAAGACTTAGAGAGTCATGACGATGGCTTACTGGAGAAAAACAACATCATTTGCCTGACTTATGATTCATTAAGGTCAAATGAAGAGTACAGCAAGACGGAAATAGTGAGCACTCCAAAATCCTTAAAATTTGAAATTATATCTTGACACACAGTGAGGTATTGTGTGCATCCAGGGAATGAATTTGACCTTCTTGACTCTCTTTTTTGAGGTGTGAAACCAGACAGAATGTAATCTCCTTTCAGGAATGTTTGGAAGAGTAAATGGGATAATATATTTAAAATACCTAGCATATTATCTAGCTTACTACCACCTATTCATTCACCACATGTTTATGGTCCTTTATTTGCCAGGCACATCACCAGGCACAGGTGAGACATTAGCTACCAAAGTAAACATTCCAGGGGTGGATGGGTGGCTCCGTCTGTTAAGTTTCTGACTTCAGCTCAGGTCATGATCTCATAGTTCCTGGGTTTGACCCTGTGACAGGCTCTGTGCTGACAGCTCAGAGCCTGGAGCCTGCTTTGGATCCTGTGTTCTCTCTCTCTCTCTCTCTTCCCCCTGCCCCCCTTCCCCAACTCATGCTCTCTCTCTCTCTCATCTTTCAGAAATGAATAGATGTTAAAAATTTTTTTTTAAAACAAAGTAAACATTCTAGCTTTATGGAGTGTATATGCTGGTGAGAAAGACAGCAGAAGATCACATAGTGAAACACCAGTAGTGATAAGGCCTTTTAAGAAAAATAAAAATGGGTAAAGAGAAAGCATGTAAACTGGAGCAAAGAAGGGCTCTTGGAAACTGTTTCCTGAGTAAGGACTTGAAGAGGTGAAGGAATGAGGATCTGAGGGAAGGAATCTCTAGGCAAATTCTATGGAGAGGGAATTTGGACAACTGGACAACTGTGTGTGAGGGTCAGTGAGCCTGGAAGGGATTGAGCAAGGGGAAGACGGTATAGGATCACTGTCCATGAGAACTTGGGATTTTTTGTATAGGTTTGCTGTGAGGGGAATTAGTGTGAGTAGGGAAGTCGCATAGTCTGATTTATGTATTAAATTACCATTATTCTTACTGTGTGGACATAGGCTTTACCACTAAGAGCAGCAACAGGGAGACTAATTAACATGTTACTCCAGTAATAGAGGTGAGAGATAGTGGGGCACTAGACACAGTGTTAGCAGGGGTTGTGGTGAGCTGGATTCAACAATATGATATATTTTGAAACTGTAGTTGGCAAGACAGACGTGCTAATGGAATCACTGTGGAGTGTGAAAAAAAAAGAAAGAAAACATCAAGGATGATTTGGGGTTTACAACAGCTATCATTTTGAATGTTTACTATATAACACACCAGTAAATCCAAAAGATGGATATAATTATGATTATCATCCCCATTATAGAGCCCAGACCCTTAACCTTTCTCATAGCCTTAGAGTGTCTAGTGTCCATACTATTGACCTCTATAATAGATTGCCTTTTAGCAAAACTAAATAGCATTCTTAAAAATAAATGTAAAATATTAATAATAAAGTTTGATTCCATCTGACACTTATGTGTGGCAATATTATAAAATTTAAAGTTCATCAAAAGCACTATGAATATTCTTAACTGGTTCATCTACTCTCTTCTAAAAATATATAGCAATGTTTACCTGGGTTAAAAGAAATTATGGAGTAATATTTTATTTATGTACATTTTTCTAGCTGAAAATTTGAGCCCAAATTAAAATACTTTCTAGTAACTATTTCTAAATTTAAAACTTAGGTGTATCTGCAAGTTATTATATACGTTTCTTCAAATAAGGTATTCTTACCTATTCAATAGCACAGGCCCACAACGCTGATACTAGATACATTCTAGCAGATACTTGGGATGAACAATATCAAATACAAAGTGCATTTGCAAAAAAAAAGACTTACTCTTTCACAATATATTCTTCAGTTTTCCTTTTGTTGATTCAAATTTAGTTCAAATCAGTTACTGTAGGGGTGCCTGGGTGGCTCAGTCGGTTAAGCATCTGACTTCAGCTCAGGTCATGATCTCACGGTTCGCGGGTTCGAGCGCTGCATCGGGCTCTGTGCTGACAAGCTAGCTCGGAGCCTAAAACCTGCTTCAGATTCTGTGTCTCCTTTTCTCTCTGACCCTTCCCTGCTTGCACTGTCTCTCTCTGTCTCTCAAAAATGAATATTAAAAACATTTAAAAAATCAGTTAATGTAGCTCTGTTATTGTTTTACTTTTTCAAACATTTATGACCTTACTAGAATCTACACACGGAAGTGCTTCCATTAACATAATGTACTGTTTATTGTGCACCCAACAATGTACAATAAATGACTGACATATGTTGTTACAATTTATTCTCACAACTCTACTAAACAGACCTTTAATAAACTAATTTCCAAGTGGAGAATATAAAGTTTAGAAGATTAAGTAATTCACATAAGGTCACTGAGTTAATAAATGTCAGTGCTATGATTCATACCCCAACGTTCTGGAACTCCAAAATGCATGCTCTTACTCCATAAACTTCACTGATTTTTGTGTAGTTCCCATAGGGTTTGCAAGGAGTTTATGAATAAATAGAAATCTTAATTTTTTTTGATTTGATGTAGAGAGAGAGAGTGCATGGGGGGGGTGCAGAGAAAGAGGGAGAGAGAATCCCACGCAGGCTCCACACTGTCATCACAAAGCCTAATGCGGGGTTCAAACCCATGAAGTATAAGATCATGACTTGAACTGAAATCAAGAGTCAGATACTCAACTGACTGAACCACTCAGGTGCCCCATGAATAAACACAAAAACAGTTTTTGTTTCTAATACTTTCATATTATTTATTATTTTATCTTTTTAAATCATGTTGTTACAATTTATTATAACAGCTTATTATCATCTTACTTATTAATATATTTTATGTTATTGTTATATGCATATATGTTACTATATACACATATTATTGCATTTTGATGTAATAAAATGTTCATTTCTGATGACTAGGTTGTTGACATCTCACTCAGGATGCTTTAGCAATGTGTCAGTATTGTGTGTTAACTTGAGCGTGTGCTATATAAATTCCCTGGAGCCTAGGTGGTTCTCAATTGAAGTATTTCTTCAAGACTAAAGTGCAGGCTTTTAAGAGTAAAGATAAATATAGAAGACAGAATAATGTGTATTTTTCAATTGGTTAATTTCTCAACAGTGGCTATTCCTCAACTCGGTTTCTAGGAAGTCTGGGCAGAGGCCATCGGAAACTGGTAGCAATGTCCTATACAGAGCATTCCTGCCATACCAGGGTCTTTCTCTGTACTGTTGACAACGGGAACTTTATTGCTATTTTCAATTCAAGATATGAATACCTTATTACTGTTTCCAATTCAAGAAATGAACAGTTAAGCAGAACTGGTGATAGGCTACAATATGGATCCCTCTATGGAGCTTTTAATCTCCAGGACTTTTCCTGCCTCACTATAGAACACAATCCCTTAAATCCATCCATTGACCATTATAATCATCACACATGTAGAGGCTCTTAGCCTCTTTTAACAGAAGAGAGGAATGAAGTTCACACCCAAAGTGAGAAAGTGTGTCACAGTAGCTAAAAGTTGGGTGTCTGGAGCAATCTTGACCTTGTTATTCCCTAGGGTGATTGTGGGAAGTTCTTTTGCCTCTCTTTTCCCAGTGGCAAAATGAAGATAACAATACTATAACATCAAATTTTTCTTGTAAGGATACATGATATGGCAAGCATAAGTCTTCTGATGTGGAATTCTGCAAATAGTAAGTTCTCAATAAATGTTAGCTTCTGTTTTTCAGCAAATCACCCTAATGCCACAAAATCAATAAGTGGTAAGCCTAGATCTTAATCTTAGGCTGTCTTAGTCTATATATAAAGTTTGTATTTGTTCTGTACTAAAGCTACCACATGAATCATGGAGTTTGTTTCTTTTCAGTCATAGTCATTATTCTGTGTAGGAAGAAAGGTTTACTGTTGCAGGGATTATGAGACATTCTACTATGCCCATACTTTGTGAATTGTATTTTACTAGCCGAGTGCTAGGACCTTGCGTGTAGCCACATTTTCAAGTTTACATTCTGGTTCCACGTTGGCCAGGTAATAGCATTATAATTTCTCTGTGCTTAAGTTTTCTTATCAAGAAAATAGGGACAAATATCTCAAAGGCTTTATTTAAAAATAAAAGGAATATGTGTGTGTATAGAGATATTGATATGGCTATCAGCATATTGATATATATGCACATATACATATACCAATTCTTCTTTATCCATTCATCAATCAATGGACATTTGGACGGCCTCCATATCTTGGTTATTGTAAATAATGCTGCTTATAAGCATAAGGATTCGTGTATCCTTGTGAATTAGTGTTTTTGTTTTCTTTGTGCAATTGCTAGATTGCAAAGTAGCTCTATTTTTAACTTTTTGAAAGACCTCCATACTGCTTTCCACAGTGGACTTACCAGTTTGCATTCCCACCAATAGTGCAAGAGGATTCCCCTTTCTCCACATCCTTGCCACCACCTGTTGTTTCTTTTGTTGTTGACTCTAGGCATTTTGACAAGTGTGAGGTGACATCTCATTGTAGTTTTGATTTGTATTTCCCTGATGGTAAGTGATAGTGAGCATCTTTTCATGTCTCTAACAGCCACATGTGTGTCTTCTTTGGAGAAATGTTGGTTCATATCTTCTGCCCATTTTTAACTGGATTATTTATTTTTTGGGTTTTGAGTTTTTAACGTTCTTTATGTATTTTGAATACTAACTCTTCATCAGATATGTCATTTGCAAGTATCTTTTCCTATTCTGTAGGTTATCTTTTCGTTTTGTCGATTTTTTCCTTCCCTGGGCCGAAGTTCCTTGTTTTGATGAAATCCCAAAAGTTTCTTTTTGCTTTTGTTTCCCTTGCCTAAGGAGATATATCTAGAAAGAAGTTGCTATGGCCACTGTTAAAGAAGTTAATGCCTGTACTCTCCTCTAGGATTTTTATGATTCCAGGTCTCACATTTATGTCTCTAATCTATTTTGAATTTATTTTTGTATATGCTGTAAGAGAGTGGTCCAGTTTCATTTTTCTGCCTATCCTGCTCTTTTTTGTTGTACTTTTGAATATCTTTGAGGTAGAGTTTGGGTGTTGTTTTCTTTCAGAATCTTATTTAAGAGCTAAGGGGTTTTTTTTTTGACATCAATGATCTATAAAAAGAAAACATTTCAATAATTGATGAATCACAAAAACTCAAAGAAGAATTTTGAAATCTAAATGTATGTTTCTGTAGTGTTGTTATAAAACTTTTGACAGTTTGTGATAACTATTTACTCTAAATGTGGTTAGAATTTCACATTTTCATAAATGTGAAAATGCCCTCTGGTGACTTTTCAATTTTAGAATAAGAGTTCCCTGTTTGCTTTCCTATATATTTTCCTATGTAATCCTGACAACAACCCTGTGAAGTATCACTATCTCTATTTTGCAGGTGTAGAAACCAAGGTATATAACAAATCATACAAGATAACTGTGTTCTAAATGATTACATGGAAAATCAATCTTGTTTTTCTCTAGGTTGGTGTAGCACTGTTCATATGCTAGAGTTAATTCCATATATGTATTATTTTTAGTTGTGAATGTTCCTAATCTTTCACTTCTTTGCTAAAGCCCTAATCAATGATTTCAGCTCATGTTGATTATATCTCCTAATCATGTGAGGGGTGTTGAATTTGTAGTTTATATTCAGTATAATTATAACTGTATTGTGTTTTCTGATTAGATTGTAAACCCTTTGATGAAAGGATTGAGACTAATTCGTGTTTGCATCACTCATAGTGTATAGATTGATGTTAGTGATATGATAGCTACCCGGCAAGGTTTTCATTGATGAAGGACATTTCTAGGAGTATAAAGATTTTAGTTTCAGAGCCATACTCACTTCGGTTTAAATCTGATTTTTGCCACCATCTATTCATATGACTTCTATTTTCTAGCTGTGTGACTCTGAGCAGTGCCTCTAGGAGCCTCAATTCTTCATCAATAAAATGTAACTGCTCATCCTTTTCTACCATGGTCACTATACAGATTAAATAAAATTAAAATTTTAAGTCCTTTAATGACTTTAAAAGTCATTTAAGAAATTTCTGGCATATGGAAGACAGGAAAATTCATTATTTCTTTCAATCCCTTTCTCCTTTTAGAAGAAATTCAACAAATTTGGTACACCATCTTTTTCTATGGAAATAAATTATTCCTAAGCCAGTATTCCATAGAACCATTTAGTGCTCTTGGTTTTAGAATCAGATTACTCAACTTTGAAGTATAAAATATGCCTTTTCACCATTATAAGTTAATTTTGGTCTTTCTATTTCATCTTCAATTCATTTGGAATTTTGAACTCTGTTCTTCTCATTTAAGCAATCTTTACAATATTTTGCCATGGACGTCATCCAAGTATATGACATTCATAAGAAAAGCATGAGTGAGTGTATATATATATATATATATATATATATATATATATTGCCATCTAATAATCATAGACTTATCATATATAGGATGGATGGCATCTGACAGCTTTTCAAAGTTCAAAACTCTTAGATCTAAGTCATTGGCAAACTGGATAGTGAATAACAAAAGGTGGTGAGGTTTTTGAGGAGTCAAGATACAGGGTATAAGAGAAAATTAAGATTATTTAGACAGGACATAAGATGCAGCTATTTTTTTCTACCAATATACTATGCCAGCAGGCTTTCTTAAAAAAAAAAAAAAATCAAATCTCATCACCCTAAAATCCACATTTTCAAAAGGTTTTAACATTTCTCGGGGTTTATATGTATTATCCTAAGTTATGGAGATGGAAGTCAGCAAAATTTACTTTGGACGAAAGCCCTGATTCCTCAAAGGATGGGCATGTGAAGCAAAGGATGCCACTTTGAGCCTTAGTTTACTTGTTTAAAAACTCAGGGGGGTACTGGTTTCCTATATACTTCTCACCCACTAAAAAACAAAACAAAAACAAGAACAAAAACAAAAACAGATCTCTCCCTTTTGTGTTTTATTTAAAATATACCTTTAGGGGCGCCTGGGTGGCTCAGTAGGTTAGGCCACCAAAACAGTCACCTAGGTTTTTATCCAGATCAAAAGGAAGAGGAAACAAACTCCTGAATATCAGAGGGGGGAGGGTTTGGAAGGACAAGAAAAATAGGCGAAGAGGACTAAGAGGTACAAACTTTTAGTTATAAAATAAATGAGCCATGGGGATGTACTATATAGCATAGAAAAAATCAATAATATTATAATAACCTTGTATTGTGAGTGATGTTAGGTAACAAACTTCATGGGGATCATTTTGTAATGTATAAAAGTATCCAATCACTCTGATATACACCTGAAACTAATAAGGTATTGCATGTCAATTATACTTTAATTTTTTAAAAAGGGAAGCAGATGGAATAAGTTCAAGTCATAGTTTTTCATAATAATAGTAAAAATACCAGAATATTATTATTAAGCATCAAGTCCAAGAACCTAAGGATAAAAAGATGAGGACTTAGGAGCTAAGGAGGCTTAAAAATGAGAACTCAAAACAAGGTGAGGTGATTGGATTCCTTATAAAGGTATATTTTATTTTATTTTATTTTATTTTTTAAAGTTCATCTAATTTTGAGAGGCAACGAAAGGAGTGAGAGAGAGAGAAAGAGACACAGAGACAGAGAGAAAACAGGGAAGCAGCAGAGAGAGAGGGAGACACAGAATCCAAAGCAGGCTCCAGGCTCTGAGCTGTCAGCACAGAGCCCAATGCAGGGCTCAGACTCACAAACAAGTTCAGGAACTGAGCTTAAGTTGGATGCTTAACTGACTGAGCCACCTAGGCACCCATCATTTCTTTACTTGGCATTTTTAGAGGCAAAATAGGTTATCTAAGACCTTTAGCTGACAAAAAAACACACATCAACTTCCATTCTCTATGTCCAGGCAGATTCTTAGTTTTATGCATTGCACTATGATCCCATACTCCTAAACTGCTCTCATCTAAAAACTTGCTGCATTCACAGCACTGAACATACTTCTGTCTGGACAGTTAGACTTTCTCCTTCTTTGCTTACAAAATCATGGTCAATTTATATCCCTGAGCCTCAGAGAAGTCCTATTAGACTTTTTAGCACAAAGATGATTCTTTTTCTTTCAAAATCACTGCATCACCCTTTCTTTTTGTAAGAGTTTCCCCAGTATTTTGGAGTTGTTAGTTTTTGTGGGACCTCCTCTGCTAGACTTCAAAGACCTTGTTTATGTTCATGTTGGTTACTCCTGAATCCATCATGATACTGGGCCTTAGCTGGAGCTCAATACATTTAATAGTATAAACAGTGGATGAAATGAAATCCTCAGTGCCAAAGCATATGGGATGAGGTCAGCAAGAGTTTCCAACTTAATATTTTAAACTATATTTTGTAACATATTTTTAGATAAAATAATAGAGAGTAAAGATTAAAAATGGGAAAATACTTTTCAGGTTTTCTTCAATGTTTGTCTAATCCAGTTGCTTTCCTGAAGTAAATGACTTGCTTAGCAGATGAAATTAGGTTTGTAGCACTAGAAAAATGTCCTATTGAGCAAAATGAGATTGTAGAATGCCTTGAAAATAAAATATCTATTCAAATCTTGAAACTAGTGAATTAGCTCTTTCCGTAAACAATTTGGCATGAACAGTTCTGAACCCTGATCAAGTTATGCAGAGTATTTTTTGTTTGTGTTCTCAGTTTTATGTAGCTCCAATGGAATCTTTCAGTTTCCTTAAAGTGCAGTTTGTTGGTAGGCAATTAATCATTTGTGTTTTATATATACATAGAAATTAATCTGGAAAACTTACAAGCAGTCATGTTTCTAGAATTATAATGATTACATTGGGAAATAATTTCAGGGTATACCAATGATTAGAAATACTATAATAATTCACTTGCATAAAGAAAATTGAGAGCAATCCAATAAAAGAAGATGCTATTAATTATTTTGTACTTCTAGCTCTTTAGAATTAATTAAGCTATACTCATAGATCAATTAAATAAATACTGAAGGAAACGAATTGATTAATAACAAACTAAACAGAGTAATAAGAAGTTGTTTTGACACTCTGTGTATGGGTGTACTGAAATACTGGTTGATATCTTTTTGGATAGACAGACCATCTCACCAACAGCAAAGTTACCCTGCAAAGTATCAGCTGACCAGAATCTGGGCCAACCTCATCCAAACCAGAAGTTTCCTTGAGGAGTTATTTAGAGATCTTACTTAGATCTTTAGCACATTAAATGACAAAAATAATCTTATTGAACTTGCCTGTGGTCTCATTTTTATTGAAAGGGCTTCAGGAATTCAATGTGCATTACAGCCTTGCCAGTCACAATCTCACTAGATATCGACTAATCTGGAAGATAAAGCACAAGCAGAAATGTCCAATCCAGATAGGAGAACTGTGATGAGATCACTCCCAAAGATAGAATTGCTTGCTATCTCTTAAATGGCAGTATTAATCAAAATGAAAATCTATTAAGTTGAATGTGATAGAGGTAACAGTGTGTATCTGTTAGTTTTTCGATACAACAAACAAACCCAGAAATCTCATGACCACAATATGCATTTATTTCTTCCTCATGGATCTCTGAGCTAGCGAAGTGTGATTGAGACTGTGGTTCTGTTTTAGGCTGTGGGTTGAGTTCAGGTCTTTCGATTATTTTTCACACTGGGGACCTGGCAGAAAGCAGCTAAGCCGTGTTCTTCATGTTACTGAACTGGGTCCTTGGGCTCTCCAAGCGATAGAAACTGACAAAAGGCCAAACTAAGGAAAAAGGAGAAAAAGACTAGGGAGATAGGTTGACAAAAGTAGAGCTATTTTGGTTTTAAGCTAATCCTTAACCTAAAAGTCAGTGAGTCATAAAAAGAGTCACAAGATCTGACATATGGAAAACTACAAGACCTTCTGGCAGTAAAAGGCATAGAAGCTGACACTGGAAAACAGTATAAAGTTTCCTCAAAAAGTTAAAAATAGAACTACCCTACAATCCAGCAATTGCACAATTAGGTATATACCCAAAGGATACAAAAATACTGATTCAAAGGGATGCATGCACCACAATGTTTAGAACAGCACTGTCAACAATAGCCAAACAATGGAAAGAACCCAAATGTCCATCCACTAATGAATGGATAAAGATGTAGTATATAGATGCAATGGAATATTACTCAACCATAAAAAGAATGCGTTCTTGCCAATTGCAGTGATGTGGATATCGCTAGAGTGTTATGCAGAGAAATCAGTCAGAGCAAGAAAAATAACCTATAATTTCACTCATATGTGTAATTTAAGAAACAAAGCACATGAACATAGGGAAAGTAGGAAAACAAAGATAGCAGGAAGCAAACCATAAGAAACTCTTAATTATAGAGAATAAACTGAAGATTGATGGAGGGAAGTAGGGGGCGATGGGCTAAATGGGAGATGAATATCTAGGAGACCACTTGCTGAGATGATCTCTGTGTGTTATACGGAAGTGATGAATCACTAAATTTGGCACCTGAAGCCAATTTTACTACAAATGTTAACTAACGAGAATTTAAATAAAAATGGGGGGGGCACATAGCCTGGATATTCTTTACATTTCTCCCTGTGGGTAATTTCATAACCCTAAGACAAAGAAAGAACTCACTTCCCAATATACATGAAAAACCCAAAGTTAAAGAGTAAGTCCCTCTTTATACATTTAGCTAATTTTCAAAAACTTATAAAATCCTTCTTTAAAGGCAAAGTGGGGTCCTCTTCTTCACTTGGGAGGAGAGACTACTACTTAGTCTGTATAAAAGCTCCTTTCTTACTTCTATACACTTAATATTTTTGTTTCTTTCTCTAAATGGCTTGCCCTTGAATTCTTTCTTACACAAAGTGAAGAACCTTCTTGGTGTGAGGGTCTGAGTTCCTCCATCTTGGGATATTGTCTTGTCTGGCATCAAGTGGGAGTTTTGTTTTTTCTTTCTTTAAAAATTTTTAACTTTTTCAAATTAAAAAAATTTTTTTAATAGTTTATTGTCAAATTGGTTTCCATAAAACACTCAGTGCTCTTCCCCACAAGTGTCAAGTGGGAGTTTCAGGCAGGCTTTATGAGGTGTATGCTAGAGCACAGAGGGAGACAGTACAAAGGAAAGAACCCTCAGGTAGACTCCCTGAGGAGAGAATTGGGGAGTTTTAAATAGGCCTGGGCAGGAAAAAGGGTGATGTTCAAGGATGTAGAGGCAGGGATTTATTAGCACCTGTGCAATTAAAGGACATATTTCCTCATGAACTGCATGTGTAATTAGCATGTTAAATCTCTACCTTGGACATGATATTTAGTATCATAAATGGGGACAAGTCAGTCAAAGGCCAGCCACAGATCAATCTTGGCACAGATTGGTTTGCTTTCCTCTGTAGTCGAATCCCTCCTTTGGTAAACTTCTTGTCTCCACGTTCCCCAAGATATGGTACTCAAGAGGCATAGGATTTCAGCTATCCAGGAATGCTGGATATTAAGTTAGGGAACTTGAGTACAGTCCCTGCTCTGTCTCACTTTCATGGCAGATTGGAACACCAAAGCTAAGCACATTTTGGGTCTTTCCGACAGTTCTACTAACATTATCATGGACAAAACAATCACAAACAAAAGTCAACATCAATGATGTGAACAAGCAAATTCTGCCCATAATGAGAGGGTAAAATGAATGAATATTGAGTAGTACAAAAGATCACATGTATTTAGTAAATGGGCTGAAAATAGTAAACTGTTTTTTTCAATGCCAATTCATACTTTAATTTACACAAACACTAGGTCAACTGCTTTACTTGAGACCATTATTGCCTGAAAAGAAATTTTAAGAGTAGGGGAGGGTCGCCTGGGTGGCTCAGTCAGTTAAGCGCCTGGCTTCGGCTCAGGTCATGATCTCATGGTTCGTGGGTTTGAGCCCCGCATTGGGCTCTGCTGACAGCTAGCTCAGAGCCTGGAGTCTGCTTTGGATTCTGTGTGTCTCTCTCTTTTTGGACCTCCCCTGCTCATGCTCACTCGCTCTCTCTCTCTCTCTCACTCGCTCGCTCTCTTTCTCAAAAATAAGTAAAACATTAAAAAAAACTTGCCTAAGAGTAGGGGAGATAAGGCAAGATAGTGCTCCTTAGTCATTGAGGTAATAAAACAGTCTGATTTCACACACAAAAAATGGAAGTGACCACTTGGAATAGTTTATAAGTATAAATTATGAGGATTCCTGGCTGGCTCAGTTGGGATCATGAGTTCAAGTCCCACAATGGATGTAGAAATTAACTAAAAATGAATAAACTTTAAAAAAGAAGTACAAATTATGTCTATTTTTAATATTTTTTGTTCTATTCTATTAATATTATCATTGATTATTCTGTGGAGAAAAACACCAGATGTAGCTGAATAATCAATATTTACTTTCAGAATAATAGAAACCTGAATTATTGCTTAAGAATATGACACACCTGCATAGACTACATTGCCCAACCTTCCTTGCAGAGAGGTATGGACAAGTGTCAAGTTCCCGTCAATGAAATGTAAGCAGTAAAGATGTTTGGAGGTTCCCAGAAATTTTCTCAAAATACGGCAGATACATGAAGGCAGAAGGATATGGCAAAGCTAGGGCTCCTGAGAATTTTGTTGAGGAAAGCCCTGGGCAACATCACATCTGAATTTTATATGAAAAGGAATCAAACATACCATAACTAATTGAGTTGCCAAATATCAGGACCAGAACTCAGGAGGTCTGACTCCTAAATTTTTATTCTTTCCTCTCTACTTCTTTTATCGACTAGAGACATGTTGCAATATATCTTAGAACTTGTGAAACTTTAAAAATTTTCTTGCTCACTTATTGCCTTTAGCATGTAAAGACTGGCTGCAACCTCACGTTGATAAATCTTAACATATATATGCATATAATTGTATAAAGTTATGTTGGCCTCTGAATGTGTTATATTTAGATTTAAAAAAAAAGAAGTAAAAGTATTCTATTTGCTTGTAGTATAATTGTGAGAATATATTAGATACTATTTGTTTTGCACATAATTAATTCTTACATTTTTCACAGACAGTATGCAATGGAAATGACCAAAAGATTTATATGTGGTGGCTCCGTAAATCATATACTAAAGTTTCTTACAAATCTTGTAACACTCCTCCTTTGCTGACTTCCTTTTTTACCCAGCCAACTGACTTAGTGACCTCTGGAAAGGCTACCTAGATTTCCCAACTCTAGGTTTGGTCTCATGGCTCATTGTACTGCTGCTATCAGTAAGGTGTGTGTTTCTCTCTACTATGACAGTCTCACCTTTTGTGTTCCGTGTGGTAGAAATTTCTTTTCATCTATTTAAAATAGTATCACCAAGGGACGCCTGGGTGGCTCAGCCAGTTAAACATGCAACTTCAATTCAAGTATGATCTCGGGGTTTGTGGGTTCCATCCCCACACAGGGCTCTGTGCTGACTGCTCGGAGACTGGAGCTTGCTCCAGATTCTGTCTCCTTCCCTCTCTGCTCCTTCCCCACTCATGCGCTCGCCCTCTCTCTCTCTCTCTTCTTTCTCTCTCCCTCTCTCAAAAATAAAAAAAAATTAAAAAATACAGTAACGGAATAAGCTATGTGATTCTCCCAGAAAATGGAATTCCAGTAAAAAGAAAAATAGACCAGAGAGAAGACTGGAATTTGCTTGAGTTTTTGCAAGGTTAGCAAGAGTGTTTCATAATGAAAGAGTAAAAGAGTGGTACAGAGTAAGGCGAAAGTCGAAAAGTCATATCATTGAGTGTAACAGGAGGCCAATGGATGATTTTGAGCAGGGTAGAACGTAATTTGATTTATACTTTACACATCAAGATGAAGTTTGAAACATTTAATATAGAAGGTTAAATCTGAAAACAGGAAGGCTTTTAGGAATCTGTTTTCATGATCCAGGCTACAAGTTAAAAAGAAACTTTTGGGGTGAGCATCAAACTTCAGCTCAGATCATCTCACAGTTCATAAATTTGAGCCCCACATTGGGCTCTGTGGTGATGGCTGGGAGCCCAGAGCCTGCTTTGGATTCTGTCTCCCCCTCTCTCTCTGCCCCTCCCCCACTCATGCTCTGTCTCTGTCTCTCTCTCAAAAATAAATGTTTAAAAAAATTTTTTTAAAAGAAAAGACACTATTGAAAGCTTGCTGAATTTAGGATACTGTTTTCAATTTTTAATATATAAACATAACTTCAGGATGTGATGTGGTAACGTCAATAGAGAGATTACCCTGCTGGTGCTCTGATATTTCACCAATATTTTATCAGACTAAAGTGCATTCCAATCCAAAGTCAGCTTTCTCTTTACCACTCATTAACTCTAGAGTGCCATCTTGGGAGATCTTCAATAAGCTCATTTCTGAATGCTGTTTTTATTGTACAAGTATCCAGGCTACCTTATGGGAATTCAAATCCCTGCTTATGTTACTAGCTCTATAAATTGGAGTAAATTAAATAACTTTTCTTTTTCTAATGCGTGAAATGGGGAAAATATCATATACATCACTGTCATAAGCATTGATTGGGACCACACATGTGAAACATGTGCATAGGCACTGGGTAGACATTCAACAATTAATGAGTGATTATTTTAAGTCATTGGATACTGTAGGAATTGTCATTGAATATTCATGACACAAATCACTTCCAAGACTTTAATATAAAACATTTTATGAAGGAAAGTGGTTCAGTGATTTGCCCAGTGGTTAAATCACTTGAAAATTATCTTTAAGCAATTGATAGAAGGGCTGGAACAACCAGAGACTATGCCATGGATATGAAAGAAAAGAAAAACTTTATTTCTATCATTTTGCATTTCTTTTTCTTAAAGTCAGACTTGAGGCATTACTGGAAGGATATGTGATAAGGCTTAGGGCAATTCCGAGCCTCAAGGCAGAAGCTGGTAAAATGACAATGATGTGGTTAGAAGTGGCAAGGTGAGAGAGAATCCCAGAGCCCCAGCACATGGTGTGTTTGGGAAAACCAATGACAATATTTGTGTCTCCTTGCTTTTAGAAACTTCATTAAGAATAGTTTGCTGAATTGAGTTGAATGTATTAACAAATTCCCACATTCTTTCTGTTTTCACTTTCTCCCCACAAGTTTGGGTATCAATAAAAAATTATAAATCTGAAACTCATAAAATTGTTACAAAGTCTGGGTGCTGGGTGGCTCAGTTGGTTGAACGTCTGACTTCTGCTTAGGTCATGATCCCATGGTTTGTAAGTTCAAGCCCCACATTGGGCTCACTGCTGTCAGTGCAGAGCCCACTTTGGATCCTTTGTTCCCAAGCTTGCACTCTCATTCTGTCAAAAATAAAATAAAATATTTGAAAAAAATTTTAATCATAATAAAGTCTAGCTCATAGTTATAATTGAAACAAATCTTGAGAGGAATAAATGTCTTAGTGACTCCAGCCAATTGATTATATCTCTTTTCAACAAGTTACAGAGAAAAGGCAGGAGATCTTTACTTTGGATACTATAGACGTAAAAAGCACTGTTGGAGACCAGCTAGGTGAGGCAAAGGTTATATTTAAGTGAAACCATGGATGATCTTTTTCTTGTTGTCATGATACTTCATCTAAACTACAAAATTTCATCTAATCCTTAGAGAATATAAATAAATAATCTGTAACCTCAAGGTTAATGCAGAACACAAATCTGAAGCATACATATTATGGGAAATGTATCTCTTGATCTGCTAAAATCATACTCATTTCAGGAAGTTGAGTTTATGCTCTTCAGTTGAAATAAAGAATTTTTCAAGAAAACTCTTATTCAAACCCAATATGAAATGTCATGTTTAAGAAAGAGCAGCAGTTTAAATTGTATACAGCATCATAATTTTATAAGGCAAAATTTTACATAGACTAAGAGGGGATTTGGCAGAAACAGGCAAGCTCAAGGACAATTGAATCCCTGATTTACAAACTTCCTTGAAATTATTTCTGTACATTACTCAGTGTTCATCATGATAAATGTACTCTTTAATCCTCATCACATATTTTACTCATCCTCCCCCCACCGCCCCTCTGGTAATCTTCAGTTTGTTTACTATAGTTAAGAATATGTTTTCTTGGTTTCTCTCTCTCTTTTTTTCCTTTGTTTTGTTTCTTAAATTCCACATTTGAGTGAAATCCTATGGTATTTGTCTTTCTCTGAGTGACATTTCTCTTAGAGTTATATTTTCTAACTCAAACCATGTTATTACAAATGGTAAGATTTCATTATTTTTCATTGCTGAATGATATTCCATTACACACACACACACACACACATAAATATCCATTCATCTATCAATGGACACTTGGGCAGTTTCCCTAATTTGGCAATTGTAAGTAATGCTGCTATACATATAAAAGAACATATATCCATTTGAATTAGTGCTTTTGTATTTTTTTAAGTAAATACTCAGTAGTGTGATTACTGGATTATAGGGTTGTTCTATTTTTAACTTTTTGTGGAAACTGCATACTGTTTTCCACAATGGCCGCACCAGTTTGCATTCCCATCAACAAAGAACAAGGGATCTTAGTTCACCACATATTCACCAACACTTGTTGTTTCTTAAGTTTTTTTATTTAGCCATTCTGACTTGTGTGAGGTGATATCTCATTGTATTTTTGATTGGCATTTCCCTGATGATAAGTGATATTGAGCATCTTTTCATGTGTCTGTTGGCCATCTGAATATCATCTTTGGAGAAATGTCTGTACATGTCTTCTGCCCAATTATGGGCTAGATGGAATGACTGTGGCAGCAAACTTCATGTCAATACTGTTTTTATAAAATGGTGACAATAAAGTCAATGAGTTTGGAAGTATTCCCTCCTCTTCTATTTTTTGCAAGAGTCGGAGAAAAATGGGAATTAATTATTCTTTGAATGTTTCAGTAGAACTCGCCAGTGAAGCCATATGCCCCTGAGCTTGTTTGTTTTTGATTACTTACTCAACCTCCTTACTACTAATCAGTCTGTGAGGATTCCCTATTTATTCATGATTCAGTCTTGGTAGGTTGTATCTTTCTAGAAATTTATCCATTCCTTATAGATTGTCCAATATTTGGCATATAATTGTTCATTGTAATCATTTATGATCTTCATTGTATTTCTGTGGTATCAGTCATAATGTTTTCTCTTTCATTCTAATTTTATTCATTTGGGTCCTCTTTCCTTTTTTTTTTTCCTTGGTGAATCTTGGTGAATTTGTTGTCAATTTTGTTTATTTTTTTAAAGAATAAGATACTACTTTTATTGATCTGTCCTATTTTCTTGTTAACCTCATTTTATTTTTTTTTCTGCTCTAATCTCTGTTATTTCCTTCCTTCTACTAACATTGGGCTTTGTTTGGATTTTTAAAAATATAAACTAAAATAAAATATTTCCTTGAGGACCAAAGGCAAATTATCTGGATTGTAAAATGGACCCTTTGTCCAATTAAGAATCTGAGATAATATAAAACAGATTTCGAGTAAAGAAAGAATATCTATATATTTAATGCAAAAGTGGAACATGATACAAAGTTAGAATTATAAAGATGTCTTTATAACATGGCCAGATAATCGCAAGAGCTATGATAATGGCAGGATAGATTATTTAATTAACATCTAGTCTCCACTCTCAAATTAATTAACGGAAAATCTGAGGTTCAGAAAAGTTTTTATCACTTTCAGTTTCAACCAGTCTGATGTTTGCAGAAACGGGATTGTTTCCCCTGATTCTAATGTCAGTACACATCTCTTTGCACCATACAATATATTCTTAAATTTCAGAATTGGAAGATCTATTATTGAGTTTGTCTTCAATAAGAAAAAACTAGTAATTCCTATTTTTTAAAAAACCCAACTTATTACACATGTTATAGAACACCAGAAAAGTTTGAGAATATAGCTGTTCTGTGGTAATTCTAAAGTTTCATGTTTTTTAAGTCAAAAAGCAAAGTTCTTCTTATTTATCTTCTCTCTTTACATGGTCTCTGCTCTGAAACTTGTATATTTTAAAGCTCAAAAAATAGTTTAATTAAGTATTAAAAATAAATAGAATGGTATTTATTGATAATTAGCAATGACTATCATTTTAGCAACAGTATAAAGGAAAATGAGTTGTTTAAAAGTTTCTGATATTATGGGCCCCATATATTTCCTTGGTTTTGCAACTTGTATTCAAATCAATAGCAGTAGGTAATACAAAGTCATTGATGGCACTTACCATAACCTAGACTCAAGAAAATGGTAAATTTCTTTAAAAATTTTTTAATGTTTATTTATTTATTTTGAGAAATAGAACACAAGCAAGGGAAGGACAAAGAGAAAGGGAGACAAAGTATCCAAAGCAGCCTCAAAGCTGCAGCACAGAACCCAGTGCAGGGCTGTAACTCATGAACCATGAGATCATGACTTGAACCGAAATCAAGAATCATTTAACCGACTGAGCCACCCAGGTTCCCTGAAAATGCTAAAATTCTTTAGTGACCCTTCAAATTTATGTTCATAGAACAAATTTCTAGTATTTATGCCCATAGCTTACTTGTGAAATTGTATTTTCACAGCAAAAGCTCTCTAGACCATAAGTTCTGAGAAACAGTCACTTTGCTTTTTCACAGCATCATAAGCCACAAAAGTGCTATGGTGCTGGGGAACTGAAACGCAATTTTCACATAGTGTTTGATGTCTATAGCAGGCAAAATACAATATTTGTGATTTATCTGAGACTATTACTAAAGATATAATTTCATAATATTTCCTTATCATCTTATATTTCATATTACATCAAAATTTAGAACTATATCAACAATGATTGCTATTTATTGAAGTCACAGGAAATAGAGTATTTATAGAAAATCAGCTACCTTCTATTTTGGAACAGATGAAATGAATCTCACAATTATTTACTGGAATAGAATGGATTAACTTCTAAGTTGAACCCATGAAACATGTCAAGAACTTTAATTTGTTGGTTTTGCTTGTAGGGGAATTGCATAAAAAACATTCACATGAGTGGGGATATTTTTATAACTTATATAATACACATAAACTCTCTCTAGAATGTTAAAAATTGAACAATTTTTACCTGCCTTCAATGTAAGCAGTAAATCCTAAAGGTAGCAGTTGAGCCCTGGACTAGGAGCCCTTCACTCTTCTGTTCAGATAAACCTCCTACCCATTTCTTCTCTCATGGTGCTCAGGGTGGACTCCATTAATTACCTACAGACTTCTAGCTTCCCTTTGCTTTGGTTAAGCCAATGGAGAGGAATAGTAGATAGGACAGAGAGAAAATAATGAGGCCAGGGTATTTATTCTCATCACTTTCTCCCTTGCAGGTTTTTCCCAGGAATCTGCATTCTTTGGCCAAAGACCATACTCCCTCTTTATACCTATCTGAATCTCTATAGCAGTAAATGTTTCATTTCTCACCTCTAGGAGTGGTCACGTGTTCTGTACTGGCCCTTTGGGGTTATCTTGGCCCTTCACATACCTTTGAAAATAGTCTTTTTACTATAAACTCTGTAAATTACCTCATTTTGATGTGCCCTCTGTTTTTTGCCATATTGTGGCTGATACAACCATTTTCATTGCTTTCTAATTGTTTGTTTAAACACAAACAGCATTCACCTTATTGCCCTCTTCCAGATACTGTTCAACTTCTTATACATCCATATCCTATCATGATATATAGCACTATGCAGGTGAAAATCTAAATTCGGGAAATCATCCTAGATTTCTTCCTCTCTCATCTCTTAAGCCCAGCATCTAATTTTTGGTGGTTTATTGAATATGCCTTTGCAAATGTGGTTCCTTACCTTGAATGTCCTTTCTCTGTCTTCTTGGAGAGCTCATTTTCCCTCCATATCTCATATCAGATAAAACTTGTCCCATTGAACTGTCTTGAAAATATTCTCGTAACCCAAGTTCAAATAATTATTCCTTCTTTCTTCAGATTTATGTTGTGGTTTATCCTACTCTGATCATATTGCACTAAATTTTTTTGTTTACATATTACTCAAACCAGTAAGTTAACTCCTTAAAGGCAGAACTATGGCGCATTTCTTTTTCTATTCTAGAAAATTAGCATAGGATATAGAGCAAGAGCTCTATAAATGTTTTCTAAACCACATTACTATAAATTAATATTGGTTTGTTGTTTTCTTGCCACATCTGAAACTCTGAGGGCATGGGCTAATTTTCTTTAATGAAGGAGCATTCTGTTCTGTACCGTTTACCCCTGGCTAGGTGATGGAGAGGGGCGGTCAGTTATCAGGACCTTAAGTGTGGTCAGAAATACTGGGATTGAAGAGTTCACCATTCTTTCCAAACTGACAAAACCTAAGGCCTGTGAATGACATACTCATCATCTTGCAAATGGTCTCTCCATCACTCTGAGCCAGTGTTGCCTTAATATAAAACCATGACATTTCAAATGTAGAAACACTATTCTAAGTAGGAGGTCCCCAACTGCATAGGGAAGAACTTGATAAAATCCGTAATGACCTCTGCCTCTCATATTACTATCCCAAATATTTACAGGCTCTGGAAATGTGTATTTTGATACTAGCATTATTTATTTTAGCAACAAGAACTTTTTTCCATATTCTAATGAATTTTACTTAAATGGCATGCTTATAGAAAACAGAAGGTTTTGTAGATGGATATTCCTTCCCTTATGAGCTTTATAATATTATAAATATTTCCAATTTTAATCTTTAAAGTCAATACAGGGATTGTGACTTGTTGAGATTTCAAAGTCACAAATTGTTTTTTCAAATTCAGCAGTTCTTTGAATTTTGCTATTAAGTTTACCACACATGCATTCACTTTAGGGGGAATGTCAGATTAAACTCATAAAGACTGTTCAGTATTCCATTATCAGGAACAAAACACCAATAGTAAATTCAAAGCAATGTTTGTCGAGAGAATCGAAGGGCAGAAATCATCAGATTACATTCATCCAGGGTTTGGTCTTCATTATCAGTAGTCACGATATTGACATAATCATATGCATGATGTTCCTTCCAGTTGAATCTTTACAAAAGCAATCAGCACAGAGCCTAATGTAGGGCTCAAACCCATGAACAGAGAGATTATGACCTTAGCTGAAGAAGGATGCTTAACAAACTGAGCCACCCAAGCACCCCTTAGCATTGTTTTTAATATGACTATGGCCCACTTAACTTTTCTTTTCTTTGAATAATCTTCCCATATTATTTTCCTATTTTTCAACTTATTTGTGTGTTTTATCCTGTAAATATTTACTTTTTGTATCCCATTTCAATCAGTGTCAACAGCACTGATACTGATATCATAGCTTGAAAATGCTCTTAAAATATTCTCTGTCGAAAGAAGAGACATCTTTGCAATATTTACTCACCTGTTCTTTTCTGTATGACTACTTGTATGTAAGGAAGCCAGACTTAAAGTTATTGTATCTCATACTCCCTTCTAACAGATAGGGTGGACTATCAGAGTAGGAAATGATGATATTAATTCAGGAAACTGTATAAGGAGAATTAATGGATCTTGAGTCCAATATATTGATTTTGACATAGGACTTGTCCTCAGGTGGTGGATTGAAAACAAAATTCCAAAACACAGCTTTTCAAATCATCATCAGACCCTTCCACAGACACTCTTATGCTATTTCTTGTGACATATTTAAAATTGTGCAATGTATAACCACTCAAGGTGAGAAATTTTTTAACATAGATAAAAAATGGATGTTATATATAAGGGATGAAAGACTAAATCCCACTCCTGAAGCTAATATTAATTATGTTAACTAACTAGAATTAAAATAAAAATTGAGCAGTGCCTGGGTGGCTCAGTAAGTTAAGTGACTGACTTCAGCTCAGGTCATGATCTCATAGTTCATGGGTTTGAGCCCTGTGTCAGGCTCTGTGCTGACAGCTCAGAGCCTAGAGCCTGCTTCTGATTCTGTGTCTCCCTCTCTCTCTGACCCTCTCCCACTCACACTCTGTGTCTCTCTCTCAAAAATAAATAAACATTAAAAAAAATTTTAAATAAATAAAATAAAAATTTGAAACATTAACAAAAAGGAAAAGAAGCACACCTTCCATGCAAAGTCCCTTTAATTAAAAGATAACTAAATAGGACCGCCTGGCTGATTCAGTAAGTTAGGTACCCAAGTTGGGCATGGAGATTTCCTAAAAATAAAAATATTTTTTAAAAACCTAGATTAAAAAAAAACAAAATAGATAAGAAACCTCAAAGCTCAAAAACTAAATCCTATTAGAAGGCAAATTTTGATTTGAGTCTTGGGAGGCATTTGTTACTTTATATGTTCAATGTTCAGCATAATTATCTCACAAATACCAAGCAATGATCATCTGAGGCCAAAATTAGAGTAATTAAAACCGATTAAACTTAAATAAAGAAATGTACCCATGGGTTTGTTTTTCAAAGGCTCAAGCTCTGAATTTAGTATATTCAACAATTATGCTAACCTGAACCTATTGATATTTTGCACCCAATTTTTCTGAAGACTTTGTAAATTCTGATGTGGATCAGAATCCATCTATCAGTGATTACTGCCATTTAGCCCTGTGAATAAACAGCACTGTCTTCTAAGTTGGGCTACCATTTGAGCTGGAAAGGAACAAGTCATAATTGGCACTATCACCCTGTTACACCAAGATTTTTAAAAGATTTTTGTACCACTAATGAAAAATAGTGTTTTTCAAAATTACAGCCTTATTCACATTCATGAAAATGTAAGTAGTACTGGGGAAAAATAAATGAATCCTACATTACTAATGTCCAAAGACTCCAATGTATTATTTGAAGCATTCATAATTACATTTCCGTGGGTACTCACATTGTCTACAACAGCAATATTGTATGAAAAGAAATAAAACAAAATAAGGAACACCAAAGCCTCTGTAGGTTAGCACATAGAAGTCTAAGAAAATAAAATGATAAAAGTAGAACAAAGAAAGACAAATTACCTTTATTTAAATAACAGATGAGAGAGGATCACTCAGAGACATTTCAGTATCTTAAACCAGGTCAAGATGCTCTAAATTGAGAGTGTGGTCTGCTCCATATATCTTGGAATTTGGAGAAACTCAATTCTAACCAACTAGGGCCTTGGTTGTGTGCTATTTAAAAATAAAGAATATAGGGGTGCCTGGGTGGCTCAGTTATGTGTCCAACTTTGGCTAAGGTCATGAGTTAACAGTTCCTGAGTTCAAGCCCCACATTGGGCTCTGTGCTGACAGCTCAGAGCCTGGAGACTGCTTCAGATTCTGTGTCTCCCTCTTTCTCTGCCCTTTTCTCTGCTCATGTTCCGTCTCTCTCAAAAATAAATAAACATTAAAAAAAATAAAGAGTATAGGTGCCTGGGTGGCTCAGTCGGTTAAGCATCTGGCTTCAGCTCAGGTCAGGATCTCACAGTTCATAGGTTCGAGCCCCCATAAGGCTCTGTGCTGACAACTCAGAGCCTGGAGCCTATTTCAGATTCTGTGTGTGTCTCTCTCTGACCCTCCCCTGCTCACACTGTCTCTCTCTGTCTCTCAACATTAAATAAAAAAACATTAAAAAGATAAAACAAAAATAAAGAATATAATCTATGCCATTAAAATCTCACTCATTTGATCTATTGTAGATAAGACATGCAATTTGTGAAACTCCTGTGCTAAACTAGATAGTGCTACATTTATATAAAGTTTCAGCATAGGAGCTGGGACATGGCAAAATAATTCTGTAGGTGGGTTTTGTTCAGTTCCCTTCAAATAGCCTGAGAGCTCATCCATTTGGCCCCACAGAAAAATATAACTTGAAGGAAGAAAACCTGATGATAATCTTTATTCCATTTTTTTGGTTACACAAATTAGAAAATGTGTAATTTAGGCTTAGAAATGTGTAATGTTTGACAAGAGTTGTTACAATGATAAGTATCAAACTGTGACTTGGGGCGCCTTGGTAGCTCAGTCTGTTACGTGATTGACTCTTGGTTTCAGCTCAGGTCATGATTTCATGGTCCATAAGTTTCAGCCCTGTGTCATCTGGCTCTGTGTCAACAGTGCAGAGCCTGCTTGGGGTTTTCTTCTTTTCTCTTCTTCTCCCCCTCTCGCTGTCTCCCACTCTCTCTCAAAATAGATAAATAAACTCTAAAAACAAAATGGTGATGGTTATTTTTATTTATCAACTTGACAGGGCCTTGAGGTACTCAGATATTTGGCCAAACTTTCTTGACTTGAAATCCCTAGCCACTCCCTTGCAGCTGAACAAAAACTGCCAAAGTACCTAAAGACCAATTAGAACATCTTGCCTGCTTCTAGCACTCCTACTTTAATAGAACAATCTTATGTTTAAATTTATATTGAGGCAGTATTTTAAAAATATTTTTATACACTATATCTCTCATTTTCTGAGATTCCTATTGTAAACATGTTAAATTGTTTGACATTGTAGGCCAATTTTAGATGTTGTCTTGCATTTTCACACACATTTTTCTCTTTGTGTTTTGATTAGAAAATTTTTCTTTGAACTTTCTTCAAGTTTAATGACCCCTTTCTTGTCATCATTATTTAGTACATTCTCTTTTTCCCCATGCCTAGCAGATTCCTAAGAGCACAAAAAAATGTTCAAAAGCATGCAAGAACAAATGAATAGTGGGAGAGAAAATGAATTTGAAACAACTTGTAAGAAGATTATAAGCTTTAAAATTATTCTGTTATAAGAGGTTTTCTAGTCCTTCTATAGATAGATCTTACAGACTACCCATATTGATTATATATATATTTGCTTTTTGGCATTTTGTATCTTTCTCTGAGATTCTCTCACTAGGGACTACAGTTATAAATTTTGATTACACTTTTTCCCCCTGAGATAGTCTTCTAAAAGATAATCTAGTTACATTTAGTATCTTTCTACTAAAGAGTGGTATTTATTTTAAAAATACCTATTACCAGTTCCTTAAAATGGTGAGCAAGGGTTAAGGATTTTATAGTCAAGTTTGAAAAGGCAAAATTATATGCCTTCCAAACCTTCTCTCAGCCCAACTTGTACTCTCCCTGACAAACGCCACCCCTTTCCTCCCCCCCCCCCCACTGACTGTCTTTATGTGTGTTAGCTTACTAAAGCTCTGAAAAATCTATAAGAAAGACGCATGTTTAACAGAATTTAAGCCAAGATTTTCCAAACTGTCTTCCTGATAGGATATTTATTATTATCTCATAGAATATATTCTTTAACAATCTACTACTCAGTGTGTGGGTTGGGACCTGCAGAATAGCTATCATTAGGAAGCTAGTTAGAAATGTGCATCTAAGTCCCACCCCAGGTTTACTACATTGTAATCCACATTTTAGTTAGATCTCCACTTGAGAAGCACTGTCTATATGCTCTGTCTTCCTAAATACCAGTTTGTAGCTACTGCTTCTGTTACCTGTTTTTCATTGTTAAGCTCAACCCATTGAGCTAAGTGACTTCTATGGCTTTTAATCTGATCCCAAGACTGCAACCTCTGAATTTTGTCACCTTTGGACTCATATAAACAAGGGAGTAACTTATACTTCAACCTTAAACTATTTGTTATTCATAGCAAAAAAAAAAAGGAGCTATAATTTCTAAGCTTCTTACACCTCCAAAATCTCTGTATATATCTAAACACTTTTCTAACTTGAGGTGAACTTTAAAATGTCTGTTCTCTAGTGGCTTTACCTGAAAATTACTTCTGCATTGCTTATTCACCTAACTTACTTGGAACAAATGATGTAAAGAAGCAGGGGTTTTGATGAATCCATTTATCCAGTGTGGGGGTGGCAAATACACTCAGATTTGGGCGAGCACAGAAGCACTTCTAAACTCAGGGCCTCATACCAAGTGTTGCATCTCTACCCTGACTGGCTAAAGAGAGTCTTTGCTGCAACATTTCCTTGTTTAGTTTGAGGAATTTCCATGAGTGCACACATCATAGCCTGGACCTTGACCTCAACCTCTCAGAACTATGGTGAGCTATTTGACATCTTCTAACAAAGTCCTTTGATGCTTGAACTAGTAAATATAGGAAGTGTTGTTTGCAAATAGAAAATCTGACTGGTTCAGAAGTCAACATTTTTCTTCCCTATTTTCAAAGTCCATTAAATTTCCTCTTTATGTGAGGTTTATAGTAGTTTTTGTGTGTTAAAATATGTATTAGAACAGTGTTAGTCACGTAGTTGATGATAAATTCTTAATTATAGATTGATGGATATTAATATTACTAATTATAGATCTTTATAAATATTGTCTTTTGAGAATAATGAAAAATTTCTCACCAAGTTACCAATATCTATAATAGATTTTAAAATATGTTTAGTTATGTGTTTTATCTTCCTTTATGTCCTCAAGAAACCAAGGGATCTGATATAAAGAGACTGTGCAGAGCCTTATCTCTGACAGTTCATTTCTAATTCGTTGTCTATGCAGTAGCTCTCATAGCCATGGCATTTCAGTGATTTGATTTAATTTTAGTTCCCAACAGCCCAATTTGCTTTTCAAGAAAGAACAAAACATAGTTACTTTCAAGTGATTTCAAAGCTTGCTTATCACTCCACAAAACAGCTCATAAGGAATGTATGTGATACTGCAGATAAGTTAAGCAATATCTACGTTGAGATACCTGAACTTCAAGTCTCAGAGTTTGAGAACAAATGAGGAGTAGTGGGTTTGATTCAATATATCTGAAACTTCGAAACCTTAAATGCCTACATGCCATATCCTTTTGGTCAATACTGCCAAATGTTCAACTCTATGCATGGGAGAGAAAAATGACAGTGCTGCACATATGCTATATGCCATTTTAGATCCTTTTTACATTCATCTCTACCTTCTTCTGATTTGATGCAGTGTGATTTTATGAAACATATCCTTGGGATGTCTTGCATTTTCCCTGTGTTTGGGTTTTAGCTGGGGGAGGAAACATCAAAAGATTAGAAGGTTGGAGATGAGGGAGAGATGTAGGTCCTGATTCTGTCCTTTCTGGGTTATGGTTGGCAGTGGGTAAGTTCCTTTCCTGAAGGCCAGAGCTCCTGAAGGCTGGTCCTTATCTCTGACTAGAGCTTCTTCACAATAACTCCATTCACCTCCATCTTTGCTGATTCGGATGTAACGTTGGCGGCTGCTTCCCACTGTCTTAGCTCCAGAGAGCTTCAACATCCTTCTTAGATCGTGTAAGCCTATACAAACTTGTAAATAGTCTTTTCATTATGCTCTACTCTACTCTTTTTGAGAGTGCATCTCTTACTTTTTTTGTCTGGGATCCCAATAAATGTAGTAATTGGTGCCAGGAATTGACCTGGGGAAACAGACCCTAAAATTGGGTTAATTGTATATTTGATGAGCTCATGTGTATCTTTCTTGACAGATGAAGTTATTAATAACCCATGGCTAGTGTTGGCATCATGATTAGTCACATTTTTATCAGGGGATGGAGGGAAATGGGGGGACTAGAGGACAAATTGTCGGAAAATGAGATGACCGTGGTGCTTGGCCGCTGTTATAAGAGTGATTGAAGAGACATGTGGTATAGCCTGTGGCTTCTAGAAAAAGTAGAGACATATATACAAAGGAAAGGACAAAATAAAAATGTTTAATGCCCAACTTAAGGCATGGGAGGAATATCAGAAAGTGTCTATAGCAGTGTTTTAAAAAATTCCTTGTTTCGTGTAGGTACAGAGCAGACATGACCTAGCAGTTCCAAAGGCCTGAATGTAAAGCTTCTTAGGATTGCAAAAAACAATTCAACGCTCATAAATGCAAGTTCTCTTATTAAAAGTCCAGCAATGGTGGAGAAGGAGCTGGATTCTGAGAAATTAAATGGAGCATTTGTGTAAATGCAGACAAAGTTGGGAACTGTGAGGCAAAACCCCATGAACCTTCTTTTCCAGAAAAGCCCTTAAAGAGGGCTGGATCTGGCCTAGCTAAGCCCATGAATAGAAGGTCTTATCTAACAGGGCCTAGCTAAGGAGGGAAGAATGACAGGACTTTGGCAATTTGAATATGAAAGGTGTTTGGGACATTTATGAGAGTGAACTCTATGGGTGCTGGAATGAAGAGGACAAAATTCAATCTAGCAAAAGGAAAGCTAAACCAAAACAATTTGACAAGGGCTGAATTTACTAACCTGCATGTACTTGCCTGAGAATTAATAGTTAATTCAAGCAAGTGGAGTTGCCTTAACAGTCTTTATTCATCCCTTACCACTTAGAAGAAGCTGGCTTGGTGGAGCTGTGGAATCGTTTTCTAAAATCTTCACTATAGTACTACCAACAGAGAGAAATCACTATGCAAGAGAGGGGCCCTGTGTGGTGGGGTGCAGCATGTGCTTTCAACATGCAGACAACATATGGCATGATCTTTCTTGTAGCTACAATACACATGTTCAGAAGTCAAGAAGTGCAAATGAGAGTGGTCACTGCCACCATTCACCTAATAATTCACCTAAGGGATGTGCTTCTGGTTTTTAAAGCTTGAACTGGCTGAATTTGGAAGACCTAGAACTCTAAACAGGAATACTTCCATAGCCATGTTCACGTGATGTTCTGTACATATGCTGCTCACCCAAGTTGCAGAAAAAGAGGTCCTTCCACTACTGACTGCCAAACAGAAGACAGAACGCTGTGAGTCTACCACATGCACTGTGTTAGAAAACTAGTAGGTTCAGTGGGTGCTTTTTGTGGGTTATTGTCTTGTCACTATAGCTTCCCACTGTCTACAATCCCAGGACATGCAATATTTCTAATTTCCTTAACAAATTTAAACAAGTGAGTACTTTGGTTCTTAACATCTGTATGCTAGCATACTACAATTGATTACATGTGAATATACAAAAGTACATAAAACCTATGAACTATATAAAGCAAAATTTATAAATTAGAACTTGCTGGCTCAAACAAAAGAAAGAAGAAAAATTTTCAATTTTTTGTATCTTATTTTATGGTAGTATCACCCACTGAGTTGGTCAATCTAGAAACCTTGATTTCTTTCTTTCTCTCTCTCCCTCCTTTAATTTCATCAGCTGCACTTGTTGACTTGTTGCTTCTGCCTTAAAAATATATTCTAAATCCAATCACTTCTCATCAGCCTGTTACTATTGATGGCCACAGAAGTCACACTATATCAGAAGCCATGTTTTTAATTCTAAAATCATATTGTCAACCCTGTGCTCACACCGTCTGAAGTCCCTGCAAAGCCAGATGTGATCATCTCTCCCTCTTTCTCTGACTTTCTATGCTATTACTCTTCTCCTTGCTCCTTCTGGTCCAGCCACACTGGTCTTCTTGCAATTTCTAGAACGTCTTAGGCTCATTTCCAACACAAAGTCTTGACCTAAAAGACCTGCTGCAACCCTTTGAATAAATTTGCTCCTTGACATCCTTCAAGTAATGCTCACATTTCACCTGTGAAACCTAGGACCTAACTATCTAAAATGCAAGCACTTTCTTCATCACACTCCATTCTGTTTTGCTGCTTTATTTTATAGCCATCGTTTTTAGAAGTACAATCGTTATTTATGTGTTGTCTTGCTTTATTTCCTACCTTCCTCACTAAAATATAAGCTCTGTGAATTCAAGAAATTTGTCTTGTTCACTTCTGTATCTCCAACAGTTAGGATGATGCCTGGTAATTTGAGACGTGCAATGTCGCTATCATGGATAATTTATTGTCTCTTCTTGGCTTGACAGGCATTAGAAATTTTAAAGCTTTATATTCATTCTATGTTCCTTTCTTCAGGGCATTAAATCTTCTCCGAACCTATTTTCTCTCCTGTAAAATGAGAAAAATTATCTTCCTTCGATATCCGAGTTGATACATGTGACAGAAAATAAATAATAAAAGTTTCATTTTACATATTTCAGTCTTTCTCAATGCCACACATAAATACATGGCTCTTTAATTAAACCATACCATTCATAGCTGTAGACCCATTAACCAATTCACTCCACTCAGTAACCTGGATGATTTTCACCATGTGCACCAAGAAATTTTAAGGGCAAGTGGTAATTTTTTAAAATTTTAAATTACCTGTTAGAAGTGGGAGTATATGTTGTTGCAGAGTCATGCTATCCTCTACAGTATATTTCAACTCTGGATGTCTTTTTTGTCTAATCTTTATTAAAGCAAATTGATATAAAAAATAAATTTCATAGTGAATAGTTAATATTCTATTGCTATTGGGTTTTTTAATGATGCAAGAATACCAATGAGAATCAAGACTAAAATAACTGCAGATTTAATCACCTGCTGAGATGATTAACCTTGTCTCAGGTAACTACCATAGTGATTGCATTAGTGGATCCAAATAAATATAATTGATTAAGAAATCCTATAAAATTAACTATGTTTTATAATATATGCAATTTATAATCAGGGAAAAATGAAATAATTTATTATAGTTAGGAAAGAAGCTAGATGTAAAAAACCAGGGCTTTTATGAATTTATAAATCTGCACTTGAATCCTGGTGGTCTCATTTGCTAAAATGAAATGGTTAGGGAGATAGTGAAGATTATATGAGATAATATTTTAAGTTTGGTACAATAAACAGTAGCTTTTTTAAAACATTTTTAAAATTTACATCCAAGTTAGTTAGCATATAGAGCAACAATGATTTCAAGAGTAGATTCCTTAATGCCCCTTACCCATTTAACCCATCCCCCCTTCCTACAACCCCTCCAGTAACCCTCTGTTTGTTCTCCATATTTAAGAGTCTCATGTTTTTGTCCCCCTCCCTGTTTTGATATCGTTTTTGCTTCCCTTCCCTTATGTTCATCTGTTTTGTATCTTAAAGTCCTTATATGAGTGAAGTCATTTGTCTTTGTCTTTCTCTGATTGACTAATTTTGCTTAGCATGATACTCTCTAGTTCCATCCATGTAGTAGGTTAAGTGTCTGGCTTCAGCTCAGGTCATGATCTCACGGTTCATGAGTTTGAGTCCCACATCACGCTAGGTGCTAACAGCTCAGAGCCTGGAGCCTGCTTCAGATTCTGAGCTGTTATTTTTTATTATTAAAGCTTAATATAGCATATGACTTTAAATAATTATTTTTCTGTTTTTTTATTTATTTTAGAGAAACAGAGAGAGACAGCATGAGCAGGGGAGAGTCAGAGAGAGAGAGACACACACACACACACACAGAATCTGAAACAGGCTCCAGGCTCTGAGCTAGCTGTCAGCACAGAACCTGATGCGGGGCTTGAACCCACAAACCGTGAGCTCATGACCTGAGCGGAAGCCAGACGTTTAACCGACTGAGCCACCCCGGCACCCCAGCATATGACTTTTAAAACTGAAAGGTTATTTAAGATTTTTTAAATTTTTATTTATTTATTTTGAGAAAGAGAGAGAGAGAGATAGCAAGCCTGAACAAAACAACATCAGAGACAAAGGTAGACAAAGAATTCCAAGCAGGCTCTGTACTGTCAGGGCAGAGCTCAAAGCAGGCCTCGAGCCATGAAATCATGACCTGAGTCAAAATCAAGAGTCAGATGCTTAATTGACTGAACTACACAGGTGCCCCTAATAGGATATTTTTAGATGTTTTGGCATTTGTGATAATCCATACACCTAGAGCCTACATAGAAATATGTTGATTGAAATAACAGCATAGATTCAAGTACTGATTTGGCCATTGGTATTTTCATTAGAAATATAAGTATTATTAATCTACATTGTACTATAACTGTTCTTTATCTTTAAATTCTGCCATATATTTCATGATATTCTTTGCCATGAAAATTTCTTCATTTGATGCCTATTTTCTATGCTACCAGAATTTCTTCATGTATTCTTATTAATATAAATCCATCAATATTGAGTGTCACCTAATGCATTCTTGAGTTCAATAGAATAAAAAAGAGTTAATTCATGATTCTCCTTCTA
>PISW01004928.1:90858-101489 GCA_004023785.1 Mungos mungo
TATTTACATGCCACTTACTGTTCTCAGAGAAGGTTTACCAAATTATCTCACATGATTCTTGCAGCCTCATGGATAGACTTGGTAAACATTTATTAGGGACACATATGTCTGCCCTTAAGGATCTCAAGTTAGGAGGGAAAACAAAGAGGTTAAACATAGTGTGATGAGTTCTGTTAAATGAAGTTCATTAGCAGTAGCCCGGTGGCTTCTTATCCAGCTAGGAGTCTGAAAAACATGATTCTTTGAGAAGATTATACTTAAATGGAAACTTTAAATTCAATTGTTTTTAAATTAGGTTCTACATAGGAGAAGTTGCAGGAGAAATCTCTCCAGCAAGGAGAAAACTGGCAAACGCATGGATATATGAAGACATAGGATAGTTAAGAGACTCTTGAACCAGAAGGCACAAGTGTAAAAACTTGTGTTAGCTTCATACTATTTGTACCACCTTCTTCAAATACTTGCCTCCCTGTGATACAGTCACACATCTATAAAATGGAGACAGTAGTGGCATATACTCTCTAGAACTGTTAGAAGTATTTAATGGGTCAGTATTTGGAAAGCACAGTATATAGAAATGAAGTGGCACATAGGAAGTGCTCAGGAAAGATTGTAAACATGTCTAGAGTAAGAGGAGGCGTTAAAGAAGTGGAGAAACATAAAACTTGAGCAGGGCAGATTTTGTCTCTATCTTACACATAGGTATTAAAAGAAATGATTTCTAATATTTAGGCAATCCTTTGTCTTTTTCATATATATTACTGTTTTTAGTCGATTTTAGGTTACTATTTTAGTAAAACATAATAAACTTTTTTGTATAATAATTTCCTAAGAGAAAACCACTCACTAAATAACACTACAGTTGCAAATATTCATTTATAAATGCAAAACAGGTCACTTCTCTACAGCTGTTTGGCAATGAAGAAAAGAGCAATTCAGCCTTGGCTCAGATCTCCTGCTCTCGCTGTTCCAGGCTTCTTTAGACAAATTTGAGAATTACTAAAAATGTTACAATAGCTGAATATTCCAGACATTCTATCGCTTGCATGTGAGGATTTCCAAATAACGGCCTCTGTAGGTAGGGCTTTGTTTCATGAGTAACACATTTTCATAGTGTTAGGGGCTCAGGGCAGGCTGTCCCAAGATGGGCCACTTTGGCATAAAGGTTTCTTTCAGTTAAAAGTAATCAAAATGCCTGCAGAGGAAGGTAAAACTCTGCCTAAATTTACATTGGAAAGGAGAGTCTGCACCAAGAAGAAAGTTATTAACAGAGACTCCCCTTTACCTAAGGAAGTTATCTGCATAGTAAGGCAACATTGTTTTTCCAAACATCTCCTTCTTGCTAATGGTCTTCTTCTGCTTTGTGGCCTCAGGTCCCTACCCCTCTCCTTAGCTCTTATAAGCTTCATGTTTCCTCATTACCTTTGGAATCTCATCTCTGTGTGGATTCCCTGCATGTATCCCTATTAAATTTTATTTTCTCTTGTTAATATGCCTCATGTCATTTTGATTCTGTCCGGCTACAAAGACCATAGGACAGAGGAAGTTCTTCCTCCCTGAAAATAGTAAATTAGTCTTTCAGCACAGTTGCACCAGAAAGATACAGGGTAGCTATTCCAATTATCATCCAAAACATATATTATTATGTCAGCTCCATTCAGGACGACTTTATCTCAGAAAGTATCATAACATTCTGGAAATGCTTTGGTCTGAATCATTCCATTACAATTGCATTTACATTACTATTTGTGGAATTATTAAAGTCCATGCTTTACAATTAAACCAAATTACATGAACTAGGAATTGTAGTAGTCAAATTTATTGTCATTTAGGTATATGACTCAATTGCACAATAAACATTTGTTGGATGAATGAATGAATAAATGAATTTACTCAGGCTCTTGTGAACAGGTCTTGATCTTCTTTTCAGAACATGAGTCATAGTCATTGCCTGAATTTGTTTTTGTCAGCTTCTTCTATTTATTTCAAAGAACCTTACAAAATCACCCATCTACAAAATCCTGCCATTCACATCCACTTATCTCAGTTTTTCTTCTTTTGTTTGTTCTCTGTGCATCACTTTTACTATTCTTCCTAAGGCTGTTTAAAGTGTGAGCACAAGATTGATAAAATAACTGGTTCACAATCTAATCTAGAATTTATTACATAGATGAAAGTCTTCAAAGAGGCTTTGTAGGTTCTCACAAGGGAGGTATGTTATTATTTGGAAAATTTTCTGTGATAGTTGTAGATGAGGGTTGCAGCTTAAATGATGGGCTTTGCATCATAATAACCCTTATCCATGACTGAAGATTTATTCAATTAAGGTCAGAATCATCTAGTATGATTGTGGGTACAAAGTATATCCATCTCCGATCTTTGAATGGAAAACCAGATGAGTCACTAGGCTCTGCAGTGAACCCAAATGAATTCTTCATTGTTGATTAAAAACAAAGGGCACAGGTGTTTTAACTGCACAGACAGAATAAGATTTGGGAATATAAAAGCCAAGAGGACAGAGTCATCCTTCAAAAGCACAGTCGAAGCAGATAATATCAAAGTTTAAGAACAGCTCTGCAAAATAAGATTTGTTGGCTGGGGAAAGTAAGGGTGACTGTTTCTCTCCCAGATTTTCTCTTTTGTGCTACAAGCAGAGACACCTAGGCCTGTTGAGGATATTAACAATCCTTCTGTGAATAAATCTACATTCTTCAGAGAGAAAAGGATGCAGTTCACATTATATGTACTGAATACCTAAAATATATTCTACATAGACAATTTCTGTACTTGAGAGTAAAATGCATGATAAGCTTATGACATATCATAACCCAAGGCATAAAGTTGCCAATAGTTCTCACTCGATTAAAATCCTAAACAATCCTGTGATTTATGGAAGGTATTTGTGTTTGAGAATACCTGATCTCTTATTTTTCTTGAGAAAAGACATTTATGCTGGCTTTGCCACAATCTTGAATCATTTTTCTCCAAATAAAGCGTTTATTGTTAATTCCCAACATTTGGCCTGAATTCCCTCTCCACCCCTCTCCCCTATATATATATATATAAAGAGAAGTGTATATATATAAAGAGAAGTGATTCATTCGCAACTAACAGACTTGGGTTAAAAGTTGGTAGATTTTGCTTATACCTCTGAGAGTTCTATCTGAGGAACATTCTCCATGTTGTTATTAATGAAAACAAATTACTGGAGAATTACTGTCACCTCTATTCTTTATCACCTCTGATCTTTCACAAGCTTTTTCTTAGTTCATTTCTTAACATTAATTGCATTACTATTTATGGACAAGCCCACTATATCTTTCCTTCATCAGAGTTTTTCCTTGAATTTCTACAGTAGCATTTCTATCATTATTGGGAAGAAACCCACCTTGGGTATGAAGACACAGCTTGCCTGACAAAATGATGAAACTTTCAACCCCTTAAATAGAGTTTATGCATTTGCCTGACAGCCTAATTTGTATTTCTCTTTATTTTTGTACAAAGAATGAAAGGGAAAGAAATTTTTCTTCAGAGTCTTTTAATTTTCCTGAGGCTTTTTCTGATGATATGATCAACATTAGCTCAAGGATCCATTATCTTTTAAAATTCATTCTGTTCTCATTCTATTCCCCATGATAAATTGGAGTAAATATTGAAGCAGGGGTATTTGGAGTCAAACTTTCAAACCAATCCTCGGCTAATCCCTGAATGTACTGGCTAAGTAAAGACTAAGAGCAAAGCCTTGAGGGAGGCTTTGTATGAATTTTCAAGGGAAGGGTTCACAGACGGAGTAAAAACCCTGGAAGAAGTTAATGCCTCCCATGTGCAAAGAACACCAAGAAGAGAATGAAACTTAAGAAAAACAAAAGATGAGAAAGTTGTCAAGAGTGGTCAGCAAGATACAGTCTAGTTGGTCATTCGAGTGAGTTTGGCATGTGCTGAGTGTTTAAAGTCCTTGTAGAATACATCTTTTAATTTTTGTGGTGAGCTCAATGATTTCATTCCACCCATCCTCTCTTGAGGGTGATGCAAAGGGCACATGGAAGAGTCAATACTGATGTCAGTTTTGAAGAGATAAACATTCCCTTTTTATCTGTTCCTTGCTCCTGTGGCTAATGTATTAGAGTTATAAGGCTGTACTTAAAAAGGAATGATTTCCTTTGGTAATTAGATTTATTTTCATGAGAGCAAAAACAATGAGACCATCATATGATATTTGTTTATATGGAAGAAGCTAATAAATAAATAAGCAGATGAAAATGAAAGTAACGAGACAATGGGAATCTAGGCTGCAGCACCAACTAGAGCCAAGTATTTTGATTTCAAGTGCAAGGATCACTCCAATGCAGCAAGGGAATGCAATCTTAATCTTGATCCTGATGACCTGCTTTTCAATTCAATGGTCTTGCAGTCATTTATCCAATGCTTATTCAAAAATCTACTATGTACTAGATACTGTCTTTGGGCATGATTCACATGTTTACCCATGCAAAATTGTATAATTGTAACTACATTAAGGCAAGTACATTTTCCACTTCTTTCTTTAGCTACCATCATCCTTCTAAATTTGATGAAGAATGAATAACATTGTAAATTAGAGGTGAAAGTTAGGTTTCTATGAAAAAAAAAAGAAAATATTTAGTTATAGATCACAGCTAAGTAATCAAAAGTTAAGTGAACTAAAAATAAGAAATGTTTTGGGGCACACGGGTGGCTCAGTCGGTTAAGCATCCGACTTTGGCTCAGGTCATGATCTCATTGTTCCTAAGTTTGAGCCCCACATCAGGCTCTGTACTGACAGCTCAGAGCCTGGATCCTGTTTGGATTCTGTGTCTCCCTCTCTGTCTCTGCCCTCTCCCCACTCGTGTTCTATCTCTCTCTTGAAAATGAATGAATATTTAAAAATTTTTAAAAATAAATAAATGTTTTGAGGTAATTTAGAAGAGATGGTCTGAGAAGCAGAGAGAAAAATATTTTTGTCCAACAGTTTTTAAGAAATAACTGTGTATTGTATATCTAACCACCTAAAACACCTCTAAATGTCAATATACTACAACATTTCTTGGATACATTCCATATGATTAAATGTAATGTAATCATACATTCAATATGATTAAAGAACTGACATTTTAGCTCTTTAGCTACTGGATAGAAACTAGGGGATGATAAGCTAACACATTTATTGGTAGATTCTCCAAGTGGACACAAAAAACACCTATTACCAATAAAATTAATAGAGGGATGGGTATAGTTAACAGGAAAAAATCAGATGTTATAGTATGGAGAAAATTTTCTGTTCAGAGAAAAAACTGTCAGGAACATCTTTTTCTGTAAGCAGGGCTACATTACATTTGACTGGACTGGTACTGGGAGATGGGATTGAGTAGGAGTTATCCAACTAGTAGAAACAGCCTTGATGCAACTGGGTTGCAATCATTGTGAACTCTAATCATATTCCTTAAGACTTCCAGAGTCTAGAAAATTATTACTCAAACTTACAATATTTGTGCTTCTAATGGACTTCGGCTTCTAGGGATTCATATCTATAAATATGTGATTTGGTATTAATCTAAGAAAAATGACAACACTTCAGTAGACTTCAAACTAATTCTGAAATTATTCATACAATTATTCATTTATTTGACAAATACTCATTGTACTTCTACAGTAAGCCGAGTACTATGATAACACATCAAGGAATAACCAAGTTAGCAAATTTACAATATAAAACCTCATAGGAGCTAACATGTATGTGGAAATATATCTGCATTATTCAAAATATAAAAATATATAAATTCACATCATAAAAGTCTCATGAAAAATGCAATGTGTTATTAGACCATTTAGAGGGAGACCCACCCAGAGGTGAAGGTGAGTCAGAGCTCAATGAAAAAGCTGAACAGATCCAAGTAAAGGAAACATATGCAACTCCTACTGCGGAAAGAAGCAAGAAATTTAAAAGTCAGTGTAGGGGAGCCTGGGTGGCTCAGTTGGTTAAGCAGCCGGGTTCAACTCAGGTCATGATCTCACGATTCCTGGGTTCAAGCCCCAAATCGGGCTCTGTGCTGACAGCTAGCTCAGAGCCTGGAGCCTGCTTCAGATTCTGTATCTCCCTCTCTCTCTGACCCTCCCCTGCTCGCACTGTCTCTCTCTATCTCTCAAAATAAATAAAAAACTTTAAAATATACATATAAAAAAAAGTCAGTGTAGCTAGAATAGAGAAAGAAAGTGGAGTTGGGTAGACATTTCTATAAAGTATTGAGTGGATACTTTTCTTAAAAGAGAACATCCATTAGATAACACTTCTGGCTTCTCTTTGTTATTTTTTAAAATGTTTATTTTTGAGAGAGAGACAGAGCACGAACAGGGGAAAGGCAGAGAGAGAGAGGGAGACACAGAATCCAAAGCAGGCTGCAGATTCTGAGCGGTCAGCACAGAGCCCAACGTGGGGCTCCAACTCACAGCGGTGAGATCATGACCTGACCCGAAGTTGCCTGCTCAACCGACTGAGCAAGGCTCTCTTTGTTTTCATGATATGCAAGTGGACTAAATTACCCAATTGTGAGGGTTGAGAGTAGGAAATAAGCTTATATGAATCAGCTCTTTCGTGTCTATTTTGGAAGCGAACTGGTCCTCAAGGTGTGCACATATTATTACACTTCTCCTAGCAATGAATTTCAAAGATCCAATCTCCAATGGGTAAGTCTGCCATTGTGAATAAATCTAATTTTGAGATGAATATTTGTAAGATCATCTGGAGAGTATATACATGCCACAAATACAAACCAATCTTAATGTTACTAATAATAAAAGGATAGTTTAATTGCCTTATTCTTGGCTCCTGTCTGTCTCTTAATTATTCCTAATCTTAGCTCAGAGAAAGGATACGTTACATATTTACCCACTTAAAATGTAGAATAATAAATAAAAGCTAGTTTATGAAAAATCTTGTAAACAATAGTCTGAGTCAAAGTTTTAATTCTAAAGGTAATGATTAGTCATAAAGGTTTTGAAACTGTGGATTGACATGTTTTGTTATTTATATATCAATGATTGCTCTGGTTTTTCTGTGAAGAAGAGATTACAGATAAGGGATTAAATAAATTCAGAAAAGTTAGTGAAAGGGATATTATAAGTTAGGCAGAGCATAATTACTGTGTAGATACATGTAAATACCCCTGCTCTCGGTTCTGGGCACATGTACGATATATATAAAAGTAGTTCTGTACCTAGCAGACCTGACTATAAAACATTTTTAATCTAATGTCCAACACAATTTCTGACACATAAAAGATTCAGAATAACTATTTGGTAAATGAAGATAAGAAGAAGGAAGCACTACTGGGAAAAGTTATACACACTATAAAATCTTTAATTGAGATTATATATTTGCAATACATTAATGTGCTTCTCTTCTCCATAATTGTATAAAACATTTACCCTACTTAGCTAGAGACACCAAAGGAATATGGTAAATAGAAATAATCAGTCAATGTTTAAGTTTCAAATTAGAAAATATACTTCCAGTCTTTAGTGTACATTTGCCTTGAAATCTCAATATATTTGAGACAAATGATTCCTAATTTGCAAAAGCTCTATTTTACACAGCGAGAGTTATTTAATTCATAGAAATTTACCACAAGCCATAATGTAGGAAACACAGAATTGATACAAGGAAAGTTTTCATCACTGAGAGGAAATAGGAAGTTACCATGGGAACAAGGGAAAACATTTGAATGAGAAAGTGCCTGAGGGTAGGTCCAAGATTCTGATTACTCTCGCCTTGGTTAAAGATGAAAATGAGGTTATTGAGACTCCAAAGTTAATTTCTATATACGTAGAAGGGGACAGAGGCATCTAGATGCTCCACTTTTGTGCATTACTTACCATTCATAGAAGGAAAATTGTTAAAGAAAGAAAAATCTAGAAAAAACCATCATAAGATAGCCCCCAAATTCCTACAGCCCATGCATGGCATAGAGGGACCCTTCCTGAGATAACTGCACTGAAGGATGGGAGGAGGTAGAAGGGATGAGGAGATATGTAATAGAGATCCAGGCTGGATGAAGCCCAAGAGTCTCAGAACTATATAAAAAATGGAGGAATTATAAATATAATCCACTAAAAACCACACTATGCCCCAAGAGAGAGGTGGTATTAACAAACACTTGGCAATTATGTCTCAAAACCTTGGAACCAACCGTGTTACAGTCATCGAGTTTGCAATGTCCAGCTCTGGACCAGAGATCTTTCCCTCCATCTCCATGAAGATTCATATCCTCTCCATGCTTCTACACTATCTTGAGAAGGAGTAAGAGAAGAGAAAATCTTTGAGATAACAAAGAAAGGGGCCTTGCAAAGGAGTATTTGATTTAACTGGGATTTACCCCAAAGTGGCTGGAATAGTCAGAAAGAACTCATTTAATACTTAAATAATCTGAATTTATCTTTTATCAGCAAGATTTCTAAAATAAGATATTCAGTAGAAATGACCACCCTAGAGCAAGAAAAAGATCCATTTCTTTTTTCCTCTTAATTTAGTTGTATTTTATAGATATTATATATGCCAATCCTTATCAAAATATAATAATAGAATTATAATTAAGCTATACACTTGTAGAAAATAAATATCAGATAATTTCAGAGTAAAGTTTCTCATTCTGGGTTAGGGTGATCTAAGAAGGTAACCTCAGGAAGAAGGGACTTCAACTGAAACTTGAATTTGGGGTTTAGAGACCAAAATGAATATTTATGTGCCATGTGGAGTGAACGTATAACCTCAGATAGAGATGAAGACTTGTGCCTGGCTAAGGCAGAGGACATTAGATGGTTCACTGGATCAGATTGTATAGATCCTTGAATTTCAATTTGAAAATTTTCAATTTCATATAATTATAAAGTAAGAACAGTGGTGTATGGGGGTAAGTGGGAGGAGCAGAAGACACTGTAATTCTATTTACTGAGATCTTGTTATTTTTGAAAGACTCAGTAATTATTCTATGTAAACCTAGGTTGAAATTATTCATTTCCTTCTTCAGCTTGATAAAGATAGTTTTAACCTTCTTTTTCCCATTTGTGGAAGAGGGATAGTAATATATGTCCCTAAACCTTTTTGTAAGAATTAATTGCACACATTTCTTTATATAGTCCATTGGTTAATGGACCAAATCAATAGGTCCAAGTTACAGAGGGCCGTTCCTTAGATCACTTCATTATGCAGTGTTTTGAGCTTCACATTCTTCTAAATGGAAATTTCTTTTTTTTTAATGGATATCTTTTTAAAATTGATACCTTTATCTTTTCCAGTTATCAACTCTTCTACAATAACCTATCATTTTTTTAGAAAACACTAGTACAAATTGCAAAAAAACAGTGAAACAATTTAAAAAGACTTTGGAAAATATGGGACTAAAGATTAAAATGCTTATTTTCCTGTTATTTCACCCCTAAAATGTCAATGTGCATAACATTAAGGAATGCACTGATTAAAGAGTCAAATATTTGACCACTGAAAGAAACCATTTCCAACTGAAAAGTTAGATAGTTCCCTTCCCCAAGGTCACCTAGGTTCTGATAATATCTTAGGAAGTTAGATGATGCTTAATTTGCTTCTTCTGCAGACAGACTTTTTAGGAACAGATGCTCTGAAACATTTCTTCCACTTCTTGCTGGAAGTACAAGATCATTCTTCTCCAATATTTGCTGTGAGTACCTGGTAGAGCTCTTGGAAATACATATCACAAACTCATAGGGACCCTACCATAACTAGTTCCCCTGGAATTTTTAACTCTGGTAACTGTACATATTCAGTCTCTATAATTCATGGGTTATAGTTCAGATTTCCCTACCATGACACTAGTTCCTACAGAAGCTGCTACTTATAGGTTTTTAGTTCCTATAAGTTGTATTCTCTGTATTCTCTTATTAGACTCTCCAATTTTTAAAAACTTTTTTCTTTTTTTATGTTTTTTATTTATTTTTGAGGGACAGAGAGAGACAGTATGAGCAGGGGAGGTCAGAGAGGGAGGGAGATACAGAATCAGAAGACAGGCTCCAGGCTCTGAGCTAGCTGTCAGCCCAGAGCCCAACATGGGGCTTGAATCCACAAACCGTGAGATCATGACCTGAGCCGAAGTCGGACGCTTAACTGACTGAGCCACCCAGGTGCCCCTTAAATTTTTTTTAATGTTTATTTATTTTTAGAGACAGAGACAGAGCATGAGTAAGGGATGAGCAGAGAGAGAGGGAGACACAGGATCTGAAGCAGCAACCAGCACAGAGCCAGATCTGGGGCTTCTAACAGTTCTAGGGAGTATATGCCACTACTGTCTCCATTTTATAGATGTGTGACTGTATCACAGGGAGGCAAGTATTTGAAGAAGGTGGTACAAATAGTATGAAGCTAACACAAGTTTTTACACTTGTGCCTTCTGGTTCAAGAGTCTCTTAACTATCCTATGTCTTCATATATCCAGGCGTTTGCCAGTTTTCTCCTTGCTGGAGAGATTTCTCCTGCAACTTCTCCTATGTAGAACCTAATTTAAAAACAATTGAATTTAAAGTTTCCGTTTAAATATAATCTTCTCAAAGAATCATGTTTTTCAGACTCCTAGCTGGATAAGAAGCCACCA
>PISW01004928.1:101589-149003 GCA_004023785.1 Mungos mungo
TCAGAAAGAGTTTTTCTCTTCTATACATATTATAGAGAAATACAAATAAAGAAAAAAATAGTTCAAAAATGGCAAGCACTGATTTATGTCTACTGTCATAAATAACCAATGTCAAGCCTTCCAGATATAAAAGCATATGAGCATAATTCTCCTAGATTTTATATGTGGAAGTTTCTTATCATGGCTTGCCTAAGAATAATAGAAGGAGAATCATGAATTAACTCTTTTTTATTCTATTGAACTCAAGAATGCATTAGGTGACACTCAATATTGATGGATTTATATTAATAAGAATACATGAAGAAATGCTGGTAGCATAGGCATCAAATGAAGAAATTTTCATGGCAAAGAATATCATGAAATATATGGCAGATGTTAAAGAACAGTTATAGTACAATGTAGTTTAATAATACTTATATTTCTAACCCATGAACTGCAAGATCATGACCTGAGCCAAAGTCAGATGCTCAACTGAGCCACCCAGGCACTCCTGGACTCTCCAATTTTAAAGCAGCAGTTTGCCCTGTGACCTCACTTCTTCTGCAGATTTAAGAAGCATTGTTGGTTTTCCTGTTTATTCGGTGTTTTTCTTGTTATCTGGAGGGAGTGGCAATATCTTACATGGTGGGCCCAAACCAGAGATCTCAATATTCAATTTTAATTCTGTGTTCTAAAGTGGTCAAAGTGCTATCTCTAATGAGGGAGAAGGTAACCCAAAAGGTTATCAGACACTATTCTTTAAGGAGATAGTTTTGCATGAAATCCTAATGATACTGCTGGCTCATGAGACTGCTCTAAGTCATCACATCTGTGGACATTCAAGAAATATTCTTCTGTTTAGAAATGTTGTCAATGTATTTATTTCTCCTAATCGTTATCACTTTCTTTTACTTAAGGCACTCATTTCAAATCTACAAAGTAAATTTCCAACATTTAGGGCAGTGTGAGATATCACTTCTCACAATGAACCTTATCTCCCACTTACTCCCTTACTAGCTCTGTCATTTATCATATTTGGTCAACTCTGCAGCAGCCGGCCAGGGCAATCTAGGGAGAATGACTCACTATACCTGGCAGCTGGTTCAAGGATGCCATGCATTGGAGGACTGGGCGATGGCGGTGGGAGTGAAAGTTGTGTTAAATCTTTACCACCAGTGGGGTGCCTGGGTGGCTCAGTCGGTTAGGCACCCAGCTTTGGCTCAGGTCATGATCTCACGGTTCGTGGGTTTGAGCCCCGTGTCGGGCTCTGGGCTGACAGCTAGCTCAGAGCCAGGAGCCTGCTTCACAGCCTGGAGCCTGCTTCCGATTCTGTATCTCTCTCTCTCTGGCCCTCACCTACTTGCACTGTCTCTCTCTTTCTCTCTCAAAAATAAATAAAAAACATAAAAAAATTAAATCTTTACCACCAGCAATTGAATAGGTCAAACACCTGTATTTTTTTATTTTTAAACTGATTTTATCTCTGGACCCTTCTAGCACCTTAGGTTTCCTTTCAGGAACTGGAAATAAAATAACAAAAATGTTTTAATTTGCTAAATTGGATATTTTCTTACATATTATTTCCTTTAACTGTCTAGTACTTGTTCCTCTCCATTTTTTTAAACCTATCCAGAATACATGTAGTAGTCAGAAGTCTGTGCTCTGGGATTAATTTTTTTTAAAGCAGTTCTTTTTTTATATTTTTTTAATTATTATTTTTGAGAGACAGAGACAGGATGAGCAGGGGAGGGTCAGAGAGAGAGGGAGACACAGAATCTGAAGCAGACTCCAGGCTCTGAGCTTGCTGTCAGCACAGAGTCCAACGTGGGGCTCGAATCCATGAACCATGAAATCATGACCTGAGTTGAAGCCAGATGCTTAACCGACTGAGCCACACAGGTGCCCCTGGGATTAATTTCTTAAATTAAAAAAAAAAAATCCAACTATTTTCTTCATCATTAAATTTCTAGAAGACTACTTTCTTACATTGCTGTTGATTTTGTTTTTTATGTATACATTATTAATCTCTAAATAATACTTTACTTTGGACATTCTTTTTAATTATGTTGATAATTTCTCATGGTTTTAATGGATATAATTTCTTATCTCTTTAATGATATAAATTACAATGCTCCATTTTGTTAAGAGAAAAGCTTGCTAAATGTTTTTCTATAGCTTTATTTTTTTTGTTTTTGTTTTAATTAGTGTGCCGGTGTTACCCATCTGTCCCAGCTGCTAACTCAGGAAAGGAATGGGTGAGCCCTGCTCCGCTGTGATGGTCAACTGCTCTATCCCAGGAATCCCAAGGGGGAGGACCAGTGCCAAGACTGTTGCAGAACAAACTCAAACTCCTCACGAGAGAAGCCAATAATTCAAGAGACTAGGGTTTAGAAAAAAAGAAGAGAGAGATTTATTTTGGGTACTGGCAGCCGGGGAAGCTAACAGCCTCAAGCCTCAACAACTGATCTCTCTGCTGACCAGATGGACTCTTGGAGTTTTATAGGAAGAGATGGTTCAGAAGGATATGTGCCAGAGAGCAGGCAGGGAGGGTGTGTTCATGGGTAGGGGTTGGTATGTGTTCAGCATTCGATTATGGGCACAGTAGGGAATGTGATTGTGTAGGCATTCTATTGCTATTGCTATCAGGGCTCTTCTGGCCTGGCAGCTGGAATGTTCCAGTCATTGTAAAACACCTTCATCAATGCCTCAAGAAGGAAGAACAATGAGTTTCAGTGAAAGCATAAGTTAAGCATTCTTGTCTGTTTCTAGTTTTGACTGTTAGGGTCTATAGTTGAACAAGAGGGCTCTGGAATTAGTGTTAAAATTTGTCCTAAAATAGCTCATTGATTTTTACATGCTGTCAATTCATAGTTTAGAACTACTGAGGTAGTAACATATATGCAATAAAGTGTACAAATCTTAAGTGTACTTCTCATTATACTTTTGTATTTGTAGACGCCCATATAACTATCATCCACATCAATATGTGAAACACCCCCAAGATCCTAAATGCTTCTTCCCAAATATACACTAAAAATATAGCTACTCTCTATAGACAGATACATAATACCTACTTATAATATGTGATATAATAAGATGTAATAATAATAAAAGATAATTATAAGATTTACTATAAGATATAAGTAATTAATATAAGATATAATAAGAGAATTAGAATATAAAATATTATGTATGTATGATATTATATATATGTATACTGCTATGAGTTTATGGAATTTTGAGGCCATAAAATAGTATATTTATTTTTGCAGATAAGGCCAGCAATATATGAGTTTCTACTTGCTGTATATTTTTACTCATTTTAAAATCTTTGAATACTCTAGTGGATAAGTAATAGTATCTCTTTGTGATTGTAGTTTGCATTTTTCTGATGATCAAGTAATGATGTTATGCACCTCTTCTTGTGCTTATTGACCACTTCAATACTATGTTTTGTGATGTCTGATGCAGATCTTTGTCCTTTTTTTGTTTAATTGTCTCACTCTTATTTATTTATAACAGATGCTTTCTTAGGATTAAAGTGTTTTCCAGAACACCACGTCAAGACCTGGCTGTTAGCTCTGGCTTGGTTCTTAGTGCATGGTCTTAGACAAGTTATGTAAATTATCTAATTATCTTTTTTAGGGTTAAAAATGGTATCAGAAGGTCAGTTTTGGGTCACCTGTGTGGCTCAGTCAGTTAAGCGTCCGACTTCGGCTCAGGTCATGATAACTCAGCCTGGGAGTTTGAGCCCCGTGTCGGGCTCTGTGCTGATGCTCAGAGACTGAAGTCTGCTTGTGGTTTTGTGCCCACTTGCACTCTGTCTCTTTCTCTCTCAAAAAAAAAAAAAAAAAGAAAAGAAATATTAAAAATTTAAAAAATAAGTTCAGTTCTTCTTTCCATATAAAGTTTTTGTTAGAAACAAAATAAGATAATGTATATGTGTTAGAAAGCTGTAAGTTTCTCTAAAAATATAAGGGATCACTATGAATAAAAAGAATCACAAAATTTTTATTTGAATTTTAAAATGTGTGTTATTATTTTAAGGCTTGCAATCCCTACTTTGAAAAAAATTTAAAAAGTCAATAAAAAGTGATCTAAAAAATATACTCTATTTGAGCTTGATTGAAACATTGTCATTGTTCCAACACAATACTGCCAACTGCTTTATAAACTAATGAAAAAAACATGCATTTTCTTCAGACAGCCCATTTCTTGATAAAGAGAAGGATGAAAGGCAGTCAATATTGGTGGTAAGTTGTATCAATGTGTTGGATTTCAAAAGATAATTACCCAGAGCATGCTGTGAACCACTGCTAAAATAAAATGCATATTGTGTGAAATCCAAGCTTTTTCAGTATGGCTCCTTATGATGCTGTTTGAGTTCCCACATTTACAGGGAAATCACTTTAATTTGGTGTAGTGTAAGCCCTGAAGGTTGGCTCATTCTCTCTCTCTCTCTCTCTCTCTCTCTCTCTCTCTGGCAAGTTCCTGGCTTAAGCTTTGATTGCAGAAACATCTACTTCAAAGAGGCATCCACTTCAAAGAAATATTTACTTCAAAGACAGCTATTTTGAATAAACACATTGCCAGCCACAACTAGGTCAGGCAACTTTCTACTCCCTTCTCCCACAGCAGGGTCCTTTGGTTGATTTTGATAATTGACTATTTGGACCACTTTTTTTGTCCCCTTCCCGTGCTTTAAATCCCCAATTTTATATTTTAAATTCACCAATAAAGAGTGAACTCCAAAACCCTGTACCCCCACTCTAGACCCCAATATAAAAGCAGAACACAGGTCAATGCTCTCTTTCTCTCTCGTTCTACCTGCAACCTCACTGTGTGGCCCCAGCTATACCAGGTAATTTCCAGGACTTGTAGGTATTAAACTTTTTATTTGTCAAGTTTCTTGCTGATTATTTTTGAAGGGTGCCTTGCAATCATATTAAGAATCACAAGGGCTGGTCCAGCCACAGCATTGGGTATTGAGAGAGGCTGAGATCTGCTCAAAACATTCTGGACAGCGCATGTTCATATCTTGAACACATTTAAAGCTGAAAATATTAAAATAACAGGACCATTTTATTTATTTTATTTTATTTAAGTTCAAGTTTAAATACAGTGTCATTTTGGTTTTAGGAGCAGAACCAATAATTCATCTCTTACATAAGATACTCAGTGCTCATCCCAAGAAGTGCCCTCCTTAATGCCCATCACCCACTGAGCTTGGCACTCACCCACCTGCACTCCAGCAATCTTCAGTTTGTTCTCTGTATTTAAAAAAATCTTACGATTTGCCCCCTTCTCTGTTCTTATCTTATTTTTCCTTCCCTTCTCATGTGTTCATCTGTTGTGTTTCTCAAATTCCACATATGAATGAAATCATATATTTGTATTTCTCTGATTTATTTTGCTAAGTTCTATCTATGTTGTCGCAAATAGCAAGATTTCATTCTTTTTCATAACCAAGTAGGATTCCATTGTATATACATACCACATCTTTATCCATTCATCAGCTGATAGACATCTGGGCGCTCTCCATAGCATCAGGGTGTATATGCCCCTTCAAATCAGGGTTTTTGGATGCTTTGGGTAAATACTTGTAGTGCAATTGCTGAGTGATAGGATATTTCTATTTTTAATTTTTTGAGAAACTTCCATACTGTTTTCCAGAGTGGTTGAATCAATTTGCATTCCCAGCACCAGTGCAAAATGGCTCCCCTTTCTTTGTATCCTTGCCAATATCTGTTGTTTCCTGAGTTGTTAACTTTAGCCATTTTGACAGGTATGAGGTGGTATTTCTTTGTGGTTTTGATTTGTATTTCCCTAATGATGAGTAATGTTAAACGTCTTTTCATCTCTCTATTAGCCATCTATATGTCTTCTTTGGAAAAATGTCTATTCATGTCTTCTGCACATTTCTTCACTTGATCGAATACACATTCTTCTCAAGTGCACACAGAACATTTTCCAGAATAGATCACACACTGGATCACAAACCAGCCCTCAACAGATACAAAAAGACTGAGATCATACCATGCATATTTTCAAATCACAACACTGAAACTTGAAATCAACTATGAAAAATTTTGGAAAGCCCCCAAATACATGGAGGTTAAAGGACATCCTACTAAAGAATGAATGGGCTAATGAGGAAATGAAAGAAAGAAATTTAAAAGTATACAGAAGCAAATGAAAATAAAAACGCAATAGTTCAAACCCTTTGGGATGCAAAAAAGGCAATCCTAAGAGGAAAGTACATTGCAATTTAAGCCTATCTCAAGAAGGAAAAAAGATCCCAAAAGCACAACCTAACCTTATATCTAAAAAAACTAGAAAAGGAGCAACAAAAAAAGCCAAAACCTAGCAGAAGAAGGTAGATAACAAAGATTAGAGCAAAAATAAATTATGTAGAAAACAAAACAAAACAAACAAAAACAAAAACAGTAGAACAGATCACTGAAACTAAGAGCTGATTTTTTTGAAAGAATAAACAAAATTGATTACCCCCTAGCCAGACTTCTCCAGAAGAAAAGAGAGAGGACCTAAATAGATAAAATCATGAATAAAAGAGGAGAGATCACAACCAACACCACAGATATGGAAACAATTATGAGAGAATAGTTTCCGGAGAGACAAAAGCCAAAATATATGAGTAAATGCATAAGTATACCATGTGCTGTGTTAGGCAGTGAGAGCGAACACCATTAACATGTCTCTCTCACATTTATTTATTGTTTGGTTTACTACAATTCCAAACAAAATGCCAGTGAAATGTTTTAGCAAGCAAAAAATTATTTGTTTTGAAAGTTGACACAGAAAAAATATTTTTTAAAGAAAGATTGGAAGTTAAGAGAATGCTGTTGGGGTAGCAGAGTGCTGGAGTCCAGTTCCAGCAAGTTCAGGGCTCCCTGAAGGATGTACGGTGTCAACGAGAGAGAGAGTGAGAGAGCCTCACGTTTCTCTCTGATCACCAGGCGGGCATCTCTGCACTGACAGGAGAGTCAGCTTTATTTATGGAAAAAAAATGTATGTTGTATAAAACAGAAGTGGCATTTGCCTTAGACAATGGTTTCTGATGACAAATTTCTTTGGTATGTAAAAGTTTTCTAGGGGCGCCTGGGTGGCTCAGTCGGTTAAATGTCCAGCTTTGGTGCAGGTCATGATCTCACAGTTTGTGGGTTCAAGCCCCATGTCAGGCTCTGTGCAGACAGCTCAGAGCCTGGAGCCTGCTTCAGATTCTGCGTGTCCCTCTCTCTGACTCTCCCCTGCTCACACTGTCTCTCGCTGCCTCTCAAAAATAAATAAAAAACATAAAAATTTTTTTCCGGAACATAGATTGGTAGAAGACTCATGAGTATTTTTTAAATTTTTTTTCTGTTTTTTATTTATTTTTGAGAGACAGAGAGAGACAGTGCGAGCAGGGGAGGGTCAGAGAGAGAGAGAGAGAGATACAGAATCTGAAGCAGGCTCCAAGCTCTGAGCTAGCTGTCTGCACAGAGCCCGACGCGGGGCTTGAACCCACGAACCGTGAAATCATGACCTGAGCCAAAGTCAGACACTTAACCAACGGAGCCACCCAGGCGGCCCCATAATTTTTATCAATAGTGATTGATGTAGGTGATTTAGATGCTTATCATATGGGGAAGGAAGGTATCTTCAACATTCACATACAAGGTAATATTTTAGCATACCAAAAGCGAAAGTTAGTTCTTTGTGAGCAGGGGTCAATATTCTGTTTTCTTGAGGGAAAGTAAAACAGGTTTCTCAGGAAATGTAATATTTGCTCCTATAATCACAAAAGAAGAAATTCCTACAATAAGTTCCTTCACCAGGTGCAATCAGCATATTTTAGGATAAGGGGGACAAGTAACTCCCAATTCTAGTCAACGAGGTGCCTTGGGTGTCAGTGCTCAAGCAAAAATAATTGAGTTGGGGTGGATATTGGTCACGATCTGATGACAAGAGGCCTTGCAAACTTGCCTTACAAGTTTTCTCAACTTTAGTGAGTTCAGAAATGGCTTCCAACAATGAAGCAATTCTAAATTGCATCAGTTAGAGTTGGCTTTAGCTGAACATATTAGGACTCAAACTATAGTTAAGTTAAACACATTTTTAGTGTCTCTGTTTCAAGCACAAACTGATGGACTCTTCACTGGAGAAATCCCATCTCTATTCTGATGAGGACATGAAAAACAGGAATACTGCCACCAGAATCTGTCTCAATTTTTCAAAAAAACTGTAGTGATCATAGGAACACTTTCCACTCCATAGTCCAAGATATGATCACACGGCTACAACTAATAGCTATCCCAAATAAAGTTGGACTTTTGTTAGCAAAATTCTTGTTTATATTCATGTATATGTATATGTATAAATAATCTACATATGTTTTTCTATGTATCTCACTATTTTACATTTACAATAACTAAAAGTGTTTATCTAAGAAATAACAAAAAATTTCAAGTTTGGAATAGATCTTTTATACACACACACACACACACACACACACATACACACACACACACACATATATGTATATGTATATGTATTTTTTCCAAGGAAAGAAGATAGGTGATAGGTGATAGATACATGATATATAGATAGATAGATAATAGAAATAAATATATAGATTGGTAGATATATAGATGATGGTGATAGATAGATAGATAGATAGATAGATAGATAGATAGATAGATATAGATAGATAATAAATAGACAAATCCTTGGGAGATCAATACAGGTATTACATTTATACTATATGTTAGAACAGAAGATATTTAAATAAGTATTTTATATTAGTTTTTAGAGATGTTGTGACAAAATATCACAATCTTAGTGACATAAAATGACACACTTAATGTGAAAACTATCTAGAGATCAGAAGTCTGAACCTAGTCTAACAGGGCTAAAATAATGGTGTTGGTGGGGCTGCATTGCTTGCTCCAGGATAGAATCTGTTTCCTTCTCTTTTCTGGTTTTAAAAGTTGCCTGCATTGGGGTGCCTGTGTGGCTCAGTCGGTTAAGTGTCCAATGCTTGATTTTGGCTCAGTTCATGAACTCATGACCCCTGTCAAGGCTGCACTCTGTGTATACAGTCTCCTTAAAATTCTCTCTCTCTTTCTCTGCCCAGGCCCCACTCATTTTCACTTTTCTCTTCTCTTTCTCTCTCTTTCTTTCTGTCTTTCTCTCTCTCCAAAAAAAAAAAAAAAGTGTCATCTACATTTCTCTGCCTGTGGCCCCATCCTCTGTTCCAAAATCAGTGGCAGACTACCATCTTCCAATCTCTCTCTGACCTCTGTTATCACATATCCTTTTGGGACACTGACCCTTCTGTCTCTGACTTATAAGAATCATATTGAGCCTACTAGACACTTCAAGATTTCCTCTTGTCAAAGTCCTTAACTTAATCACACAAAGAAAGTCCTAGGCAAAGGGCTATTCATAGGTTTTCAGGATAAGGACATGGACACTTTGGGAGGGAACGTTACTCCGCCTACCACACATTTCAAGCCAATGGAGAATATGTGAATCATTTATCAATTGTGATAAGAGTATTCCAAATACTGATACTTATGGAAAATAAGTCATTACCATGCACTATATACCAAAATAAATTTTAGAAAGATGAAAACAATTTTATGTAAAAATTGAAGTCATAAACATGTGGAAGAAGATATCATTAGTATCTCATCTCAGGTAGCCCAGGATTTTCCAAGTGCAAAGATTAAATTAAAAATAACAAATGAAAGGTGGCTGGGTGGTTCAGTCAGTTCAGAGTCCAATTGAGGCTCAGGTCATGATCTCACGATTCATGGGTTCAAGCCCCGTGTTGAGTTCTGTGCTGACAGCTTGGAGCCTGAGCCTGCTTCGGATTCTGTGTCTCCCTCTCTCTCTCTCTGCCTCTCCCCTGCTCACACACTATCTCTCTCTCAAAAAATAAACAAACATTTAAAAATTAAAAAAAAAAACAAATGAATAGCTATACTACATGACTATATAAATATGTAAAATATTGTCTCATAAAATATGTAAATAAAAGAAAGTGATGAGGAAATAGTTGTAAAGTATTTGACAGCTAATTTGTAACCATTCTTTGCAGTCAATAGCCATATGTCAAATAGTGAGCAGTCAATATACTCCACATTGTGCCCAGACCCCTGTTCCTCTCCTCAGGGGGGTTTCCTTCTACTAGGATAAAAGCTATAAAATAAATAAATATATAAACCCACTGATGCAATGGAAAGCAGCTAGGGAAAATGACTTTTGGATAAGGTAGTCTAGGAAACTCTCATATAAGTGATTTTTAAATTGAGATATGAAGGAAGTGATCAGGATAAGAATGCTATATCCAGGTAAGAGCAGGCCTCCCCGACTTGAGGTGAGAAATGTCCTCATTTGTTGAGAAACCAAATGAAGACAAACATGGCTGAAAGAAAGTGTGGTTTGGGATAAGGTCAGGGAGGTGAGCACAAGCCAAATCATACAAAACCCTGGATTATGTTTAAGATTGTGCATTTTGTGTAAAGTATAGTGAGAATCATAAATAATACTGTATTATATATTTCAAAGTTGCTAATAGAGTAGATCTTAAAAGTTCTCATCACAAGAAAAAAATGTTTGTAACTATATGCGGTGTTGGTTGTTAACTAAACTTATTTTGGTAATCATTTAGCAATTTTTACATATATCAGATCATTATGTTGCACACCTAAAACTAGTGCAATGTTATACGTCAACTGTGCATCTCAATAAAGAAACAATGGTATGTTTTATTGTGAGAGTAATGGAAATTCATTGAAGGATTTAAACTGGAAAGTTTCAAAAGTGCTATTTACCTTCTATGAATATTTCTATGGTGGCTACATTTAAAAATAGTTTACTATTAAGTGATTTGGTAATGCTATCCTGTTAATTTAACAAATTTCTATCTGTAGAGATAATAATTCTTCTATAAATCTAATCTAGAGAAATAACAGACATGCAACTTACTAAAGATTATTGCAAAGATCATCTTCCTCATGTTAATCATGAAATCCAGAGGAAATCAAGATGTATTTTGCCAAAGGAATTATTACAAATATGATGCATTCAAAATTCTACATTCTATAACCCTTAAAAAAGTTGTGTTTAAGGAATACTCAAAAACTAAAATTGGAAATTTTTCATAAATCAGTGTTACAAACGATACAGAGAAGATTAGCATGGCCCCTGCACAAGGATGACACGCAAATTCGTGAAGTGTTCCATATTTAAAAAAAAAAAATCAGTGTTACAAAGAGGAAGTCAGATCATACATTTCATATGTATGTGGTAAATTCATTTGCTGAGTATGTTTATGTGAGAATATACACACATATATATAATATTTATCTATAAATACACAATATATATATATACAATGTCTATACAATATCTATCATCTATATATCTACCTATCTAACTAATCTGTTAGTCTCTGCATTATGTTGAGCTATGTTTGACCTCCAACAAACTGACCTATTTCTAAGACTACTTGTTTCCAAATCTTAACAATTTTGTAGATGTGTTTGCATAGTCAAAGTCAATTGAATATTTATGCAATTATCCAGAAAACACAGATAAGTGGTGAGAGCAAATGAGATCCCTTGGACAGTAAATGTAGATCAGCTGAAGTACCATCAGCTAAAATATAAATACAAGGAAAGAAAATATATCATTTGTAGGGCCATTTTCCTCCCAGGGGCAATGTTTTTTGTTTATTTCTTTTTTGTTTTCTGAGGTTTGTTTTGTTTTGTTTTGTTTTATCTGAAGATTTCCTAAAAGAGAATTCTTTGTAATCCTCCCAACAATGTCATATACCATTTTATCTAAATTTTACGTGTGGGAAAAAATGAGACCCAGAAAGATTAAGTCATTTGTCCAGATCTACACCACCTGAGAGAGTGGTAGATTTGGAGCGTGAATGTGGTTCTGCCTGACTTGAGTGCACTACAAATCTAGATCATCTGGAAGGACAACGGAATTCCCAGAATAACAGTCTGTTCTGCTTCAAAAAATTATCACAAGAAAAATTTTCAGAACACACACTGACTCATATGAGACCTGTTTTTCCCAACCATATAAAAAAATGTATTAAAGGTTATGTTTGGAAGGCCTGGTGGCAGAAAACATCTTTACTTACCCAAATTGGATAGATGTCAAAATGGTACTAATGCAGATGGCCCTGAGGTCTTAAGTGATGTGAGTCAGCCTCAGTGCAGAAATCAAACACAAGACGTATTTTATCAGCCAAAGCTGGAGACACAGTGTGAGATAATTCTGCCCTCTTTCAGAACCTTTCTTCAGCACTTTCCCATTGCCTTCTATTATAAACAAAAGACACAGGGTGTTTAATTATGGCCAAATAAAAATTATTACTGCAGAATTGTCTATTCTGAAGAACTTCTAGCCCAGGCACGGTATTTGTCATATTCCCATCCTAGTGTTAATCACTTTAACCATCACTATCTAGAAAACAATGGGAATAAAAATGAATGGCTTGTAATTTTCTTAACAATTCAGGATCTCTCTTCATCATTCTTATGCCATAATTCCATACTCTGTTTCTTTTGATATGTTCCACCCTTGTTTTGCATGTCTCTTGATTTATGTTCTCCTGTAAACAGTGCAATCAATTATACTTTAAAGCCAAGTTCCATGTTATTTACATTATATAGTTCAGAAGAATTATAGTCTGTCTTTTAAGACATGGTTTCAAGGGAAAGGTTACCTGTTTATATCCTTGACTTTGCCTTCCAAATGCTCATTTATCATACTTTTCTCTTTAATTTTGTTTTGCCTGTTAGCCATTTCAAATTCAGTCAATAAGGCAGCTTTAGGAAAAGAGCATCTGGCAGTATTGAAGCTATAAACATGGTCTAAAGAGTTTTGTTCCCCAACCTTCCCAGTCATTTATCAAATATCACTCACTATGACATGATGTGTCATTCATCCTAATGGATGTAACAGTGTTGCAAATGGATATGCCAAATGAAACATTTTTTTTCTTTTTTGCCTTGCAAGCAATTCATAACTACCAAAAGAAGAAAACACCTAAATTTGAACGTATACATTTGGGAGTGTAATTTTCAAAGTTAAATGAATACCAAAAGACAGTTGACACATAAAGAAAAGCAAGAGTAAACATGCATATGAGAAAACTCTTATCCTTGCAAATTATCAAAGAAATGCTTATTAATGTCACCCTGAATTACTATTATTAGAAATATCAGTTAAAATATACATTACTAACAAAGTTTCAGTAGAACTGAAGCATACTTACAGATTCATTAGTACTCAAATTGTCATAAACTTCTTAAAAGTAGCAAGTAAGATGTTACAGTACTTAAGCATACGTGTGTAACGATCTTGTGATCTGACCCCAGGAATTTATTCTGAGGCTGTAACTCAACAAACATAATATATATTATGTTTAAAAAATGCTTACTGGGGTGCCTGGATAGCTCAGTCAAGTAAGCCTACAACTTTTGATTTTGGCTCAGGCCACGATCTCACAGTTCTTGAGTTGGAGCCCCACATGGGGCTCCGCGCTGACAGTGTGGAGCTGACTTTGGATTCTGTATCTCCCTCTCTCTCTGCCCCTCCCCTGCTCACTCTCTATCTCTCTCTCAAAATAAATAAACGTATAAAAAACACTTATTGATGAATCAAGCCTGATATAACTAAAATTCAAGTCATATTGAAACAGTATATTAGTATCACTGATTGCTCAAGCATCTGAGCCACCCAGGTGCCTCTGCCTATTTTCTAATTTGAAGTAAATCCAACTCTCCGTGTTCTGAAAGACACCTCAGTATCTTTCCAATACGTTTCTTTGTGCTTAACTAGTTCAAATAGTTTTCTCTAATACGCAACCTGAAAAATTGATATAATACAATCCAACACAACATTTCTTTATTATAAATTAATGATGGAGAGAATCAATACTACCATTAAGGTCAAAGAAAATTAGTCAATTGTGTTATGTGTTCACACAAGAATATCTTTACTTACATAACAGTGGGAGAAATTACAAAGAGAAATAGTATTGAACATGAGTATGTGAGTGATTGTACTAGGAAATTTACATTTAAACATTCCCAAAACATGCACAATGAGTTATTATGTATGATCCTTGCTTTAGATACTTGGAAACTGAGGCTCACAGTGATCTATTCATTTTATTTAATGTTCATGTGTAGACATTGGTATTAAATGCATCATTGCAAGTTTACTTAAATATTAGAAATATTTAAAATTTATACCATTAGCTTTCTAAACTCCTCTTGCCCAAAAAGACAGTAATAGCAATAAAATTGTAAATATAGTCCATCATATAATTCAGGAACCCAATATAGACACATCTTATGATTAACCAACAGGGACCTGAGGTTCTTAGCCTTGTGGAAAAAATAATATTCAGATTATGGAATCAGACACATTTGAATTTGTAACCTGTTTCTGACGTACATAAGCAGTGTAACTTTGAACACATTATTAACCTCTTTAAGGCTATATTTTCTTGACTATAAAATAGGGAAAAGAAGTGTGTAAAGTTCACAGATTAATTGTGAGAATTAAAATGAACAAGTAATAATCAGTGCTCAACAAATATTAATATAGTAAATAAGAAATAAATTCCAATATTACAATTGTGATGAGAAAGTTAAAAATATATATTATAAATATCATATGCATACATAACATGAAATATATAATACATAGTAAAATTTTTATATAAACATGTGTGTCTGTGTGTGTATATTCTTTGTGTGTATATGTGTGTATTCTTTATTTAACATAGACGTGGAAAAGACTCAAAGGTAGAGTCAGTGCTCAAGTACAGTAGCCATATGGGCCTAGTTTTCAGAGATAACAAATCCTTCATAATCTCTGTGCATTGAATTTAATTTTTATTTTGTAAGTTTTATTGGATCTGTCCATTTGTAATTTTTATCAGGCCCCTTATCGGGAAGATTCAGCTTAAATTCTCAATAGAGAAATATTGCATATGATATTACTCTTTCTTAGATCATTTATAACTTTATTGTGGTAGATATAGTATTTTGAAATCAAAACATTAACCATCTCCCTATCTCTCTGAACCACATGAAATACAATGGATTGTTTTTTTCATAGAACCAAGAACAATTTCTCATAAATCTCTCACTAAGCTGCTTTTAATAATATTTCATGTGGCCTCCTAGATGTCATTCAGGCAAATTGACCATATCAAAATTTATGCAATCCCGCCAAGAACTTCTCTTTGAACAAGTTCAACTAAACCTATAAGAGATCCCTGATGATCTATAATAATGGTGAGGATTGCTTTTCATTAATATAGACAATGCCTTCCACTATTGGCTTAATTCACTGTAATCAAACGAACTTTTTGTCTGAAGTTTTCTAGCAAATTGTGCAGAGAGACTCTTTGTCTTTTAATGATGCAAGAGGATGGAAAACCTAGTCATAAAATTTCATGGCTGAGTTCTACAAAACCATTGTGCCTAATAGAGTATTGATTGAACCAAGTAGAAATATGGAGAAACAGTTGGAAATATTCCCAGGACATCTGAAAACCCAAGTAGCATTACATTTAAGAATTTAGCAAAACATGCCGGCAATTCTCTGAAGAATTGCTGCCGCCTCATTTCAAGCTGTTCCCAGGGAAAGCAAATGTTGCCATGTGGTATGTGACAAACAGCTCCTGGGAACAGAAGTTCCTCTCTTAACAGAGTGAAGAAAGTATCAAATGACTGTTTGGGCCATATTAGTTTTCCTTTATTTTGTTTTGTTTGTTTTCCTTGCAATTCATGGATGACATTAGGAAGCTTATGTATATGACATTTCCTACAACATACACTACACAGCTATTCTCTTTGAGTATAAGCCTTCAAAAGAGCTCATTTTTTCTCACATGTCAGATGTGTTCACGAAGACGGCTGTATGGTACCATATTAGCAATTAATTGAGCAAAAACTTATCATGTAATAGTACTTAGTAGGTGCTTAATCAATGATAAGAATGTTTGTTTAATTTGAATCATTTTAAGGATGTTTTAACACCGAAGTCTAGAGTTACTGCTCTTCTACAACTGGCTCCAAGAAAATCTCGATCAAGCCTGTCCACAAATTTACAATTCAATGAAAAAAAGAAGAGCTAATGATTATTTATGTTTCAAGGCTCTCCTCCACCATGGTTGGTAGTGATTTTGTGGTGTTTATGGTTCTCATATTTTAGAGTAGGATGGGGAGTTAGACATACTACTTTGCAGCTCTGGAGATTAAACAATTTATCTAAATCACGCGGTGAGTTGTTATTAGAAGCAAAAATTAAAGCCATATTTTCTGACTCCCAAAGATTATTCTATGAAATTGTATGTGCAGATCATCATAGTTTCTGCCAAGTTTTTATAGATATTCTCCTAATCTTTAAAATTATAATATTAACGTCTCTAGGTTTCATGCCATTGTGTTCTCAAGCCATTGGGGATTACCATTTCCTTTGCTATAAAGCCCTTGAGAATTACTCCCACATTATGGGAAATGGAGACCTCAAAATGGTTAAGCCTATGTTCAATTTCCCCTTATTTTGAATATTGGAAATCTTTCTATCTTGACACCTGCGGATTTGCTATTGTCTCTAACTGGATGTTTCTTTTAATGACGCAAAATTTCATTAAAGGGTAAACTGTTAATTTCATTTAGGGTTTTAGGTACTGCTATAACAGGGGTGGATTTCATAATTATTACATCATACGTAGCACAAGCAGATACCAATAAAGAATATAAGATCCATTATTATATCCTCCTCTTTTAAGTTCCCCAGACATCATCCTGGCCGTTGACAATTTCTCTCGGATACATTTTCTAAGCCTCCTTCTGTTATGTTTGTGAGTCTTTATAGTTTTTGAATGCTTTATTATGATAAAGTCTCCTAACCAATAAATATTTCCCCTTTTATAGAATCTTTGATAAATACTACACTATGGTGTTGGTGTTAATTTTAACATGTATATATAGTTTAACTATACCCAAGAGGAAGATTCAAGGATATTTAATGGTATAAAAAAGTTATATATTACCAAAGAAGATAACGTTTATATTTGACATATAATCGAAACAATTTGTTTGACATACAGTAAAAAAATAATGACATGCAAAAAGTCAGGAAAAATAACCCATAATGGGAAAAAGTAATAGAATCAGAGACTTAACATGTGGTAGAATTGATAGAAATAATGTTTAAACAGTTAGTATAATTACAATCAATATGTTCAAGAAGGTAGAAGACAGCAAGAGTGTGATAAAGAAAGACAGAAAAACTATTAAAAAACTGTTTTCATTAAATTTCTAGAGACAAAAAATGGAATGCCGGAGTTTTACAAAATAAACAGGGAATGTCACAACAATAGATTAGACACAAAGGAATAGAATATTTGTAATGCACTTGAAGGAAAAGCAATAGAAAATATTTAAAATTTTAAAAAGAGAAATAAGGTTTTTATAACCATAAACAAAATATTATATAGCTGTAGGATATTTTTTATGTTTTTTTAATTTTTGAGAGAGAAAAAAAAAGCATGAGTGAGGAAGAGGCAGAGAGAGAGAGGGGGACAGAGGATCTGAAGTGGGCTCTGCAATAACAGCAGAGAGCCTGATATGGGCTCAAACTCATGAACAGTGAGATCATGATCTGAGCTTAAGTCTGGCACTTAATCAACTGAGCCACCCAGGTGTCCCATAGGATAGTTCTGAGCAGCCTAATAAACATAAAGTGGGGGCCTCCAAAATATGGGGGATAAGAAGGAGGACAGAATAAAACATTTTAAGATATATTGGTTGAAAATTTTTCCAAATTTGATTAAAACTATAAATTCACAGATCATCGTCCAAGACAAACTCAGTTAAAATCTCAACAGGGCTTGATTTGGAACTTTACGAACTGATTATAAAATGTGTGGTTAAGTGCAAAGGACCTACAATAAAACAGATTTTTTTTTAAAAGACAGACTGGAGGTATTACATTACTGTTTTCAAAAATTTAATAAAGAGAATAGCAATAGCATTTCTGTAATAAGCCAGACCAGAAAAAGACAAATACTGCATGGTATCACTTACATGTGGAATCTTAAAAAAAAAAAAAAAAAGATCCAACTAATAGAAACACAGAGTAGGATTATGGTTGACAGAGACAGGGGAGTGCAGAAATAGAAAGAGATTGGGAAAGGGTACAGGTTTTCAGTTATAAGTTAAACAAGTTCTGAGGCTCTAATGTATAACATGGTACCACAGTTAAGTATACTGTTTTGTGTACTTGAAATTTTTTACGTATTTTCACCAAAATAAAAGTAAATAAATAAAAAGAAACTGTGAGGTAATGGATGTGCTAATAAATTATTAAAGTCATTTTAAGTATAAAAATATGTATATGTACATATGTACATATGTATTTGTACATACATATATATATTTGAAATATATATACTTGTTTTGATCATTAAAAGTTTTTGCTAACATAAAAAACATAAATGATCTCTGTGTGGATTGTGAATTGTGAATAATCAAAAAACACACTCTTGGCATTATCTGAATAAAGAAGTATTTAGCTCAGATGAAAATAGAGGCCATTCTCTGTATAACCCAGCAGATTCTGAACCCCGTTGCAGACTATCATATAAGGTAGAGAGAAGATAGATAGATGATGTAAAAACATACAACTTGGGGCTGCCTGAGTTACTTAGTTGGTTAAGCATTTGACTTTGGCTCAGGTCATGATCTCATGGTTCATGCGTTTGAGCCCCATGTCGGGCTCTGTGTTGACAGCTCAGAGCCTGGAACCTGCTTCAAGATTCTGTGTCTCCCTTTCTCTCTCTCTCTGTTCCTCTCCTGCTCATGCTTTGTCTCTCTCTCTCACTCAAAAGTAAGTAAACATTAAAATAATATATAAACAACTTAACAACAAATTTTAATCTGCTTAAATATTTCTAAGAAAGAGTCATCTATTGCCCTAAATCATTCCATTGAAATAAGCTCCTAATTATAATGGGTAAATTAACTGTGATATTTCAGTGGCCAAGCACTGGTTGAAACTATGAATAAAAGGAGCTTTCTGAGACTGGGCAGCTCAGGTGTGTTTTGCGAGGGGTGAAGACAGAAGTGGGTGGGATGGTATAATTAAATGCCTGGTACATAATAGCATTCAATAAATTGGTATCTATAGAAACTGTATTTGTAGCTCATTTTAAGAACTTCTTGGAAATTCAGGCTTATACATCTACATTTTATTCCCTTCCTGTCACTCATAATTCTCCAGCTTCTAATTTCAACTTTAAATTTGATTTCATCTATTTTGTTGAATATATTTCTTTGAAAGTCTAAAATTGTTTAGTCTATGAAATAACAGTATACAACACACATGCATATACACAAAAAGATATAGAGAGAACTAAAATTATACTTTTGAATATTACAAAAGGGAAGATATTCTAAAAATCACAGACTACCACATAGAAATGCAAAAAAGAAAGTAAGAAAAAAACCAGCCTTAATGGAAGAGGAGAGGAATAAAAAGTAGGTGGATATCTTCCATAAACCTCTGACAAATCATCTCAAAGAAAGTTTTTCAGCAGCTGCATCAGCAGAGCTCATTTAAGCTCAAAGAAATATTACAGATCTATACAGATTCAAGATGGGGCCACATGGTCCATTTTATGTGTGTGTGTGTGTGTGTGTGTGTGTGTGTGTGTGTGTGTGTGTTTTATTTGAGAGAGAGAGAGAGTGAGAAAGAGAGAGAGAGGAATAGAAGGAGAGAAAGAGAATCTCAAGCAGGTTCAATGCTCAACACAGAGCCAGTCTCGGGGCTCAATCCCATGACCCTGGGATCATGACCTTGATTTTGTCAAGAGTCAGACATTCAACTGACTGAGGCATCCAGACGTCCCCATCTCTTTATGGCCTAAACATTGTGTTCTACTTGCTTTGCCATATACTTGCCCATCTGTATTTAAATGTCAAATAATAAGGACAAGCTAAATAAAATAGTCATCACAGAACACAATCAACAATCACCAGGGGTCAGCTTCAACCAGGGTTTGCTCTTTGAAGAATCCATAAAAACTACTGCATAATAATGTACCTTACTGACCCACCCCAAAAGTGAGGAAAAAGTGTTGCTCACATAAATGTGTAGCTGCCTTCATAAAAAAAGCAAAATTTGTATCCAAGTTTTAAAAAATATTTAGATAGTCACTAAGGAAAATAGCTATAGCTTACCTTTGGCGAATTAAGAGAGATATACTATGCACATTTCTATCATTTCTAATGTGCTTTTTCAAATATTAAATTTTTTTCTAAATCCTGCTGGATGGTGAAGATTGTGCCCTAACTAAACGTCTTCTTCTACAAAAAATTTTCTAAAAATGAACATTGTCATTTTACTAGACGATGGTCCACACATCGTATTCTGAGTATCGTCCCTTGATCTGCTCTACTTGACATAACACTTTTTTTCCTTTATTTTCTCCTAACTTAATACATACAATGAATGAGCCTGAATTCTGGAGTCAGCTCAGTTCCCAGGATCTTCACTTAAGGTTTCACAACCTCTGTAAATTACATACTACCTATGAGATAAATTATTTTTATTAGAAATGTATTTAGGTATTTATAAGAAAACTAAATAGCTACTTAAACAAATATAGGTGTATTTTTCTCACCAGGAATTCTTATGATTATTGATCCAACTATTCTATATTGCCAGTAGGAATACAACCTCTTTCACTGTTTGTTCTCTGTCATCTGCAGGGAAAGAGAATTTTCCCTCATGTTTGTTCTTCGTCATAAAATGGCTGCTGCAGCTCCATATTTTACATCAGCATTCACATAGGCATTCAAGGTACCAGTTAAGGCTCTGATCCCTTATCAGGAAACAAAAATTGCAAACTCCAACTAACTTCCACTATTAGATTTGCAGTCAGATATCACTTCAATAGCGGCTGCAAAATTAGGGGGCATGGTGAACATTGGCATAGGACATTCATTCATGGCAGGGGCAGGGAGGGTGGGAAGTGGTAGGTTCACAAATGTATGGAGCACAGTAGCACTTACTTTACAGAGTTATTCTGATTTTGATGTGAGCATGTGAACAATTATCTGTCACAAATTGAGTATTAAATGATTATTAGTGCTATGATATCTGTTATTGTCTAAGCCCAAAAGGTTCAGTCCGGGCATCTATATCAAATTGTCTAAAACCCGACGCTCGGTCCCGAGTATAGCGCGCCTAGTACCTAACCCGCTCCCTGGAGCGGCTGCCTGCGGCAGCACAGGACTCGCCAGGCCCCGGCGCGCCTATACCGGCTCCGGGCATGCCTCCGTCACGGGTCCTTCACCTGAGGGAGGGACAGAGAAAGACGCAGCAAGCAAGGACACACTCACGGTTTTGTTCAGTCGAAGAGAGAGAGAGTTTATTAGAAAAAGCCGTCAATATATAGGCTTTCATGGCGGGGATATCCAAATAGCTGACCTACGTCAGTACCGGGTAAATAGAGTCGAAAATGCATAATCAATGAAGTGCCCCGACATTGCCTTAGCGACATGGGGGGCAGGGGAGCAGCACTAAATACGGTTTTGATCTTTTGTGTGCCCCTGCCCTTCTGCGTCTGTCTCCGCGGGACAGGCGCCAGCTGGCAAACACCGGCCTCCAGAAGAAATCTTGTTTACTGGTTTGCTCTCCGGAGAGAGAAAATCCTAGCCTGAGGCAAACAGAAGGCTTGGCCCCCGACATGTTATAGTCATTTACTTGCTTTAATCTTTTATAGTATATTCTACTTGGAGTAGGAACTATATTTAATTCATATATATATATATATATATATATATATGTATGTATATATATATATTTGGATACATCTCACTATTTAGAACAAAGAAGATGAAACCCATATTTGGGCAATTGTAGCTTTTACCCATAAATATTTTTCTTTGTTTCTCTTTTCTGTCTTTTACTTTGTAAACTATCACTTTATATCAATCATTAGTACTTTTTGTAAAAAGTATAAATATTTAATCTGTAACCTTTGTGAGGCTTAGCATTATGGGTATTCTTGTCTCAATTAACCTTTCAGATTATCCTTATTTTGTCTGTTTGTCTATTTGTTTTTTAAGACAAAAGGGTTGACCAGGTATGTCTTATGATCTGGCAGAAGTTAAACTTAACATTTTGAAACGAAAATTTATTTATTTGGATTCTTCAATTTTATGTCAGCTTTATTTTTAAGAAGACAAAGATTTTAATTTCTTCCTGGTCTCATAGAAAGTCTACTTGACTTATTAATTTCTTCAAACATGTTCTTTCTCTGGTCACCAAAAATAAAAATGTTTGTATGTGTGACACAGAAGGTGAGGAATTAATTACAAGAAAAAGTAACATTTATGTTGGATTCCTGCCAGGTGACAAAAAGCTACATTTAAAAAAATATTTCTAAGAATAAACCAAAGGAGGGAGTATTAACAAAGTACATGCAAAGAATGGAAGGAATTTTTTAAGAGAAAGAATTAGCAAAACAAGTTGAGTCATAATAAAGCCCACCCAGAATCAGAACCCTTCCAAGAATTCTGGGTGCATGAATTGCACTAAACCCTGCATCAGTGCCTACAGAGACCTTTATTCATCTCAAAATTAATGAAAATAGTTAAAAGACTTCTTCAAGTTTATTTATTTTGAAAACATGAGAGCAGGGAAGGAGCAGAGAGCAAAGGAGAGAAAGACAATCCCAAGTAAGCTCAACACTGTAGGTGCAGAGCCCATTGCAGGGTTTTAAACCACAAACTGTGAGATCATGACCTGACCTGTGCCAAAACCAAGAGTCAAAAGTTTAACAAAATGAGCCACCCAGGCACCCAGAAAATGATTAGAAGCCATAAAATCCCTTCTCGTTTTGATCTGTTAAATTGATTAATACATCAACTATAAGAACATAGACAGTTTTGCGGCGCCTGGGTGACTCATTCAGTTAAGCATCTGACTGGCTCAGGTCATGATCTCAGAGTTTGTGAGTTCAAGCCCCACGTCAGGCTGCACTGACAACTCAGTCCGGAGCCTGCTTCAGATTCTGTGTCTCCCTCTCTCTCTGTTCCTCCCCAACTCGTACTCTGTCTTTCTGTCTCTCTCTCAAAAATAAAATACAGAATAAAAAAATTAAGAAAAATAACATAGTTTTAAATTTATTTTTTGGCAGAGAGTAGGCATTCAATAAAAAATATTGAATGTATTAATAAAATTTAAATGTAAAAAATCGAAATAAAACAACAGCAAAAAAAACTCCTACCTCTAGAGAACTGTGTGATTTATTTTTTAGTCCTTGAATTATGCACACCCAAACAAATATGTCAAAAGCTTAAACATTGTTATTGGCAAACTTCTCCATCTATGGGAATGTTTCCAGATATATTTAGTGATATATATCTATATCTATCCAGAGATTTGTTCTTCTTTAAGCCTAGGTAATCACCAGTAATTATCATAAATCTAGATAAGATTCTGATACATGCAAAGGTAATTAAAAATGCTAACTAGCAAACATTATAAAGGTAGAAACTTAATACAGGGGGCACAAATCCCCATGTCTCAAAAAAGCGATCTTTAGGTTTATCAATTTAGAATCAACATTAAGAGAAGTACATGAGGGGCACCTGGGTGGCTTAGTTGCTTAAGCATCCGACTTTGGCTCAGGTCATGATCTCACAGTTCGTGGGTTCAAGCCCCACATCAGGATCTGTGCTGACAGCTAGCTCAGAGCCTGGAGACTGTCTTTGGATTCTGTGTCTCCTTCTCTCTCTGACCCTCCCCAGCTCACACTTTCTCTCTTTCTCTCTCTCAAAAATAAATAAAAGCATTAAAAAATGTAAAAAAAATTTCAAAAAAAGAGAAGTACATGAGATTTTTAGGTAATTACTGAGTTAAAGATTTTCATCCTTGGTTGGGACTATATAGATCATTTAAACTGAATGCAAGACATATCTACTTCATTAAACACTTGTCAAGTCTCTGATAAATGAACCCATAGCATCTGCCCAAACATTATGTTTGAGAGATTTAATAATGGTCAAAATCACTATTATTAAAACGTTTAAATCTGTCCATCTTTGGAAAGACTTGATTATTAGAATCCAGGTTTTAAAGACTAGAGAATGCAAAATCCAATAAGCAGTCCCATGACCTAATTCTGAGTTTGTTACACATTCCATTCCACCTCTCTAGATATTTATTTTTCATCAGAGAATTTAATTGTTTAATCAAACTGCTCTTAAAATCCTTTAGTTCTATGTTGTTTCATTTATAAAAAATGAGGAAAGCAAGAAACTCTTGAAGACTGAGAGTTTTATTGACCAACTGAGAAATCCACATCTTAAAAATGCTTTTTAATAAAAATTTTAACACTGGTATTTGTAGACCTTTAAATCTCTGGAATCAAACTTCAAACACAATCTACATAGAGTTTTATTTGACTTTATAAGTAAAACCCTTTCCATATTTGCTCATTTTAATCTTAATTAATCATGAATTATTCCCAACCATCTGGGTAAGAGCCCAGGACACACAGAGATAATTAATAAACAAAATTCGTAAACTAGAGGTAGTTATCAAGAAGCTGGGAGTCTATTACCAAAAAAAGATTCCAAACTCCCCATGGACCTTAACAATCAGACTCAGTAGATTTTATAGATTCACTGATTATAGAATCTCATAAGTACAAGGAAATTTAGGTATTATCTAATCCACTCATGATGAAATGCTTAAACCCTGCTTCCATCCTCCCTGTGCAAGGCATCATACAAGCACGTAAGGAACATCCATACTATACATATTAGATGCTTGTGGTGAAAATGGGCTCTATGGCAAAGTGCATATTAAGGGCCCATGGAGGGTAATGGGCTTACGAGCAGTAGAAACAGGGAATGTTTCAATTAAATTTTCCTTGGAGACTTAGATTTTGAACTCATGTGACAAAAACTAATTTATCTCTCTTTATTTATTCAAGAAAATAACCTTTATATTTTTAAAGAATGGCTTTCAATTACTAATATTCACTTGAATATATATCATATACAGAATGTAATTTGCATTATTTTATTTATAATTATATTTATATTTTTATTTATAATCTTTATTCTGTGGATTTCTATTTTACATCAAATTCAGGAGGTTTTCAGCACGTGTGTATTGCTGTGTGTATTTCTTATCCCCATGATCACTTCCCTCTTTACTGGGACTCAAATCACCCATTGTATGGTATGAGATAGCAATAGATAATTTAGCTATTGGCATTAGTTTCATATCCATAGAAAAATAAATTTTGAAATTAAAATGAATCTTAGAAGTAGTAGAAAAGATGCTATAAACTAATGATTTTATGAAGAAACTATTTTACAAGAATTAAAGAAAAACCACTTAGAGGTACTTCCTGAACCAAGAAATTATTCAGTATTCCCTAAACACGACTTATATAGACAAAAATCTCGTGTATATTTTGAGAATTACACATAATCTCATAAATGTAAATCACTTAAAATATTACATACCAAATTGATAATTAAAGCAGTAATTATAGAGACTAAAAATATACAGTATGCATGGACTCTTATTTAGTATAAAAGTTCTAGTAGACTTTTTTTCCCAATAACAGGTCCCTGGGTCTTTATTAGAAGAGGAATGATTAGAAAGAATTAAAAGACAGTGTTATAAACAGCAAGTGGATCAAATGTAAGTGATTTGAGTCCTAGTAAAGAGGGAAGTGATCATAGGAATATGAAATAGAAACAGCAAGACATATGTACTGAAAACTTCCTGAATGATGTAAAATAGGAATCCACAGAATAAAGATTATAAATACATTATAAATAAAATTATAATGCAAATTACAACTAAATACAAATCCAATGAATAGTCCATTAAAAATCATAGTGATATTTCAGTAAATACAATGAGAAATAAAACTATTCTTAAAAGCAATCAGAAAATAAATGGATAATGTTTTCAAAACAGCAACAGGTAAAATTGTAGATGACTTTATAACATAATCAAGAGGTCTGATAGTGTCTTTATAATGCTGAAAGGAAAGATCTACCTACCTAGAATTTCATAATTAGTGATAATTTCATTAAAACACTAGATGTTTAGAAAACAAAACAAAACATACAGAAATTCTGAAATTAGCAAATCTGCACCAAGTTAGATACTAAAGAATATTCCCTCAGTGAAGGAACATGATGTCAGATGTGAATTCAGAGATAGAGAAAACAAGAACAAACAATGATAAGATCCCAAGTATATGGGGCTGGTTAATCTAAATGACTAGTGACTACATACTATGTTACTAGTAACATCTAGTAGTGTTTGAATAATATGGATGCAGGTCAGAGTCCAGGTGGGTGCCGGGACGGAGGTGCTGCACAGGTCCGGGTGCAGGAGGCAGTGGACTCCATGGGGAAGAGGCTGGAGAGAAAGAACACCTGGAAGACGTAGGACCTCCCGTTCCGGTGCAGTGCCAGCTGTTGTGAGAACAGCCAGGCGCCCATGCATCGGGTGCACCAGTGCATTGACTGCAACCATGCAACCTCTGGCTTAAGCCCAGGCCCTGGTGACCAGTGAGTTGGAGAAGCTCCAGGACCTCCTGGCCGGGTGTACCATGTATTGAATGACAAAGCCAAAGATTCAATAGATGCAGGAAGTAGAGCTTCAGGTGAAGCAGCTGCTGGAGAGCTGTGTGACCAGGTGTGTGGATGACCACATGCACCTCATCCCGACCATGACCAAGAAGATGATGGAGTCTCTCTCATCCATTGGAAAATAAAAGTCTTTGCAATTGGCCATCAGGGTTGAAGGCAGGAAGCTACTTAAGAAGAAAAATGGGAGCTTTGGTCTTTTAAGTGAGATTTATAAAGTAATTAAGGATGGCAGCAAGTTTGAAGCATGTGTCACTTGCCACTGGACACTGGTTCCTTTATGTTTCAACCTAAAAAGAGAAATGGAAAAAACTGGTGCTGAAAGTTGGGTCAGAGTTCAGAAGAGTTTTTGATGGCCTAAATTTCATATATCTGTTCTGCCACTAAGGATCTCCCTTGTATCAAGCCAGAGCCCTCTTCTTTGTGCACAGGTACCAACAGGCTGCTTGGTTTCTCTAACCTGCCTATGATCTGGTGGAGTGTGAGCAAAGGTGTTTCTGTTTGTTGCCCACCTCCTGACCAGAAGGATCACCAAATCATTTCCCATACGGTGCAAAACAAAATCTATAAGGTCATTAATTTACAAAAAAAAAAAAAGAAAAGAAAAAAAGAAAAAGAAACAAAGAAAGAAAGGAAGAGAAGAAAAAAGAAAAAACTTTGGGCCTTTGTTTTGCTTTGCTTTGTTTTATATACAAGAGCATGAAGTTGATTTAAGATGTAGAGTTGGGAGAGGTAGTTTAGAACCTTCAACAGTTCCTTGTGAATATCTGTTTCTAGCTATCATCAAGATGTGGAGATTCATTTCTTAAAATACACACTACATCTTTCAGCTAGAAAACCCTGCAGAAATGTGGGAGGGAACACTGGGAATGGGAAGCAGACCTTCCCTCGCACTGGCTGCCATGATGGGCCCTGAAGCTATCGGCGACAGGACAATCTTGCAGTGACACTCTTTCTTGAAGGGAAAGGGGATTTTGATTGCACTGTATACCAGTATCCAGGAATGGAAATTGAGGGAGGAACTGTTACTTTCTTAATTAAGGGAGCTATTAAGTACTTGTTTTTACAGAACAAAAGGAAAGCCTAAACTCAGTATTGCTTATTTAGCTCCCTGAAATCAGAGTCCTGTTCAGACGATCCTTTGGCAACAGAAAGGTCAAAAGAGAAAAAGTAAGCAACTCACTCAAAACACAAGAGGGGCAACCCCCACTTTACCAAATACCCGTTTTCCTGGGAGCTTTGCAGCAGGCAGGGCTCCTGCCCCAGCTCTAGCACCTTATCATTTTGCTAAGTACCATGTTGTCTTTTTATCAACGTATTGCTTGAAATGATAATATAGCCTGGGTTTGGTGTTTCAAGACTGTGATATATTTTCTTAGTGGTTCATTTATAAAAAATAAATATGATTTAGTTTTTCCTCCTAAATAAATGGTAGGTACTTAAATAAATAAATAAATACAATGGATGTTATAAAATTACATCAAAAATGGCATATATTTTAGGAATTGGATAAATAAAGATATTTTCCTTATTCAAGAGGAGGGGGTAGGTATCACTTAATATTAGAGTTTCATAAGATAACTATAGACATTTGAAACTGTAGGCTGTTCTGAGTGCATGATATCTGAATAAATATAGAGGAAATAAAATTTTGTGAAGTGATTAATCAGAAAGAATGCAAGTAAAAGAAGAAAGGTAGGACAAATAGAAAACATATAGTTAGATGATAGATTTAAGCCCAAATATATCAGTGATTAAATTTAAATCATCTAAATTCTCTTATGAAAAATGAAGAATGTTAGATGCGTTAGATGTATAGATTGTTATTATTATTATTGTATCAGAGAATGCAAAGGTTTTGTTTTGAGAATTTTTTTAATGTTTATTTATTCTTGAGAGACAGAGAGAGACAGAGAAAGAAGAGAGAAATAGAGCACAAGCAGGAGAGGGGCAGAGAGAGAGGGAGACACAGAATCTGAAGACAGGCTCCAAGATCCAAGCTGTCAACAGAGAGCCTGATGCGGGTCCTGAACCCACAAACTGAGATCATGACCTGAGCTGAAGTCGGCCACTTAACCTACTGGGGCCCTGTAAAGGTTTTGTTTTGCTTTGCTTTTTTATTTCAAGTTTTTATTTATTTAAAAAAAATTATTGTTTTATTTCTTTTTGTGAGAGAAAGAGAGGCAGAAAGTGAGCAGGGCAGCAGCAGCAGCAGTAACAGAGAGAGAGACTGAATCTGAAGCAGGCTTCAAGTCTGAGCTGTCAGCACAGAGCCGGATGTGGGACTTGAACCTAGGAGTCATGAGATCATGACCAGATCGAAGTCAGACTCTTAACCAATTAAGCCACCCAGCACCCCTCAAGTTTTTATTTAAATTCTAGTAAATTAACAGATAGTGTAGTATTGGTTTCAGGAGTAGAATTTAGTGACTCAGCATTTATATATAACACCCAGTGCTCATCACATGTGACTTCCTTACTGTCCATCACCCATCTAACCCATCCCCCCAACCACCTCCCCTCCATCAACCCTCAGTTTAACATACTTAAGCCTCTTTTATAGTTTGCCTCTTTCTCTTTTATTCCTTCCCCTTCATTCATCTGCTTTGTTTCTTAAATTCCACATATGGGTGAAATCATAAGATATTTGTCTTTCTCTAATTTATTTTGTTGAGTACAATACACTTTATTGCCATCCATGTTGTTGCAAATGATGAGATTTCATTCTTTTTGATGGCTGAGTAATATATCATCCTATATATGTATCACAACTTCCTTATCCATTCACCAATGGATGGACATTTGGGCTCTTTCCATAATTTGGCCATTGTTGATAGTGCTCATGTAAGCATTGGGGAGCACGTGTCTCTTTGAATCCATATTTTTTTAATCCTTTGGATAAATACTTAGTGCAATTGCTGGGTTGAATACTGTATAGATAAAAAGAGATGCTGCCAAATAAAATACAAGGATAAAGAAAGGCTGAGAAAGAAATGATGAAAAATTATATATCCTGTAAGTCTTCATGTATTATGTGTACTATATTAATGTAAGATAAAGTAGACCTTCATATGAAATCATTACTAAAGATAAAGAGAACATTTTATAATATTGAAAATGTTGACTACACCAGGGATATGAAACAATTTTAAATAGTATCCCTAAATTTGTCAAATCTAAATGAAAGCAAAGTGGCAGATATTTATATTCAAGAACAGAGAATTCTGAGTTATTTCTATATATCATTCTCCTACTCCTACATTTATTATCTTCCTGGCCTTGGTGGATTTCAGTTTTGTTTCTTATCTGTCAAATGAAAAGAGCAACACTTATCTCATTAGGAAGTCATAACAATTAAATGAAACATGTGAAAGCATCTAATAATCTAATATTGTACAGGATATAGTGTAGAAGTAAATGAAGAGCCAAACTAACACCATGACAGGCTTAAAATAAGCCTTAGAAACTAGAAGGCCTAAGTTTCAGCTTCCCTGAAACAATCAGGCAATTACACCTTGCTCAAGACTAGAAGAACCGCCCCTAGTCCAGTCTATCAGTAAGGACCAAGAGGATGCTTAACATTCCTGAGGTGGGGGGCTTGGGGGCTGGGGACTATAGATAGCTGCTTAATGTTAGTTAGACAGTTGCTCACCACTTGCCCTAGCCCCAACCCCAAAAGTCATGATTGAGTCCTGCCAAATGTAACCAACACCTAGAGATTCTGAGTGGTTAAGATTGTTACTAGGGCCTGTTGTATGAGTACGATTGGATTACTGTGCCTATGTTATAATTTTCTGTAACCCCCCTTTCCAAACTCCATAAAAACCCTGCTTAGCTATTGTTCAGGGCTCTCAGCACAGATCCACTGCATTGGTGAGGTCTGAGAGACCAAGCTTAAGCCCAAATAAACGTCCTTTGCTTTTGCATGCGTGACTTGGTCTCTCTGATGATCTCTGGTTTGGGGGGATATTGCAATCTGGGCATAACATAAACATTTCACAACATGACATAGGTTTTTAAAACTGAAAACATAGAGTGTTCTCTCTCTTGGAGAGAGATCAAGACTGAGAAACCAGGGAGCTGGCCTGTTGTCTTGGCTTTGCCTTTGCCTTGCTTTGTTGGAACATAAAATACCGCATTGGGTAGGCCAATCTGGTCAAAGAGCCTCAGCCTCCCCATTGTTAAATGACACAACACTTGTGAGTTATCACCTTCTAGCGCTTCTCCTTCCTGCTACCTCCAGCTAAAAATGCTACAGAGATTGAATGAGAGTATCTCAGTACAGAAAGACATGCATCACTTTTACTTGCCTCACAAGTCGTCCTGTTCCCTGCTACAGCCAAGTGACTCCCCAGGCAAGCCTGTACATGACACATCATGTGAGGCAGTCCACACCAAACTATGGGAGTCTCACCAGCCCTTCAAGCCCTTCACTGTTTCTTTAGTGAGAATAACTTCCTATTGATAGATTATCTTATTACTACTAGGTTTGATTTTTCTGAATTATTTTCACTTGACTTTTTGTGATAAAGGCAGAAGATAAACAAACACTTGCCAGGACACTCTCTCTAAAGAATTTTCCCTGTTTTTTGGAGGTTGGTGTTTCCCTCAGTTATTGTTAATTATGCTTGGGTTATATCTAAGTATTATGTCAATGCTCTTGACAAGATATCTAGAAATACCTTCAATTTAAATATAGCATTGCACATTAAAATTTCAGTGAAGCACACTATCTTCTTATTTATATGGTTAATAGTTCAGAGAAGAGAAAGAATAGAAAATGATTAGAATAATTAGAAGATATATTTCTTCAATCATTAATAGTTTTGTATGTTTGCTTCTTTTAATGTGCGTTATCACAGTGCTACATCACTGAAACACATTCTAAATTAAAATTTTTTGAAAGCTGATTAAAAATTAATATTCATATATAGAGACTATTACTTTCTTTTTAGGAAAACAGTGGACTGGACAAAGATACTCTAATCCTTAGATAAATTATAATCCTTATACAAGAATATATGGATATACACACACAGTAGTTTTAAAGTTTTAGTTATTATTATTTTTTTAGTGTTAATTATATTAAATGGAGATTCTGAATAAGCATATTTTAAATCTTAAAAGCAGTAGTACACGACAATTGATGCATATGTGTGCATGTGATCTTTTGTTGGAATCTTGTTTCAAAGTCAGTCACAGCTGGAGCAGTCAAAGCTGAATAATTACTGAGTCCAGGAGGCCACAGGGCATTAAGGTGACTGTCAGATTCTGAGATATTTTGGGATAGCTTGAATTATATAATGAATAAAATTTGCATACTTTTCTGTAACTTTTAATAAAATTACAAAGAAATTAGCCTTTGGTATCCTCATACATATGAAAGCAAATTTAGTGTTAATCTAAGCCAGAAAATGCTTCATGGCCACTGTACAAAATATTGTACAGCATTTTCTTCATTCATTAAGAAAATTAAGTTTTCCAATGGATAAAAATAATGTGGATAATATTCATGTATTAAACATCTATACTGGACATTCCTGAGGGAGGCTTACTCATTGTTCCTTTTTACTTTTGTCTCCCTGCCATGACCATTTCATCCTCAATGTTCCGTTTGCATGTGGTATTCATAAGTATATTATTAATTGATTTGAAAACACATAGAGCAACTATTCATCTGTTTAAATTATTGCCTTGTTAATTCTGATGTAGTTAGATGGCCAGGACTGTAAATAATAATAATAATAACTGCTTCCATCATACATGGCAGTGAATCAAACTTCTTAGTTGTATACCACTTTGGCAATTAAATTATAGATTCTCTCTTGCGAATATACTTGCATTCTCTCCCTGAAAAAAAAAAGTAGCAGTACACACACATATCACCACATAAACCCAGACGTACACCGTCTGCTTCAAATATCAGCATTTTCTGACCCTCCATGCAACCATGGTCCCAAGTTTAACAACTGCTGCTCTACGTGGGATATGTATTTTCTATCTCTTTTAGCAGAAGAGTAGACATCCCGTTTATTTAAAAGACATAGCAACATGTTCTAAATGTGTGCTCCATAATCTAATAATTAGATGGAGATTGGGTATAAGATGTTTAGAACATGCTTATTCCACAAGGAGTATGGAAACAGGATCAAACAGAAAAGGTTGAACTGTGATACAGACTCAGCCAAGTTGTGGCCAACCAAGAAAGGATCTCCAAAGTGAATACTGCCTGCTAGAGTTACCCTGAAACTATCTAAAATTGCTGGGATTTTATGCTTCTGTCTGTCAATCACTGTAGGTAAGTTGTCTTGAGAAGTACATGATTTCAAGTGAAGCAACTCTCTCCTGATGAGAATGATCCTGAGGAACTAACACCTAGATACTGTCTGCTTCTTACCCTCCCCACCACTGGACAAATACTTTTCTTGAAGAGGGTTAAGATCAGTACATTCTTTGTGCCATTAAGATCCACTCTGTCTGTACATTTGAATAGGTAACTCTCCAGTATGCCGGAGGGCCTCTCTTCCTGAGGGAAAATAGAAAAGTTCTATAAATACGACTATACATCGGACCAGACTCATTCTCAAGTGCTCGAATTGACCTTCATTTTCTCCCTCCATCTTTACTCTCTATCCTATTCTTCTCAAAGTCAACTACTACCTTTTCAGTTTCTTATCCCTGAGGGACCTAAAGCCCTACTCACCATGTCTTTCCTAGCCTGAGGTGACTGTGTCTGTTTATTTATGGTCAAATTGGACACACAGGGACCAAAACACAGCTGAGTCTCATATGTATTCCGGCTTGCCTTATTGTCACATTGCAGCCCTGCCTCCTCCTGATTATCAGTTACTCTTGCTAAGAAATAGTTCCTCTTCTTGCCTATTACTCCTTTGATACAAAAGGCCCAGGTAACAGCTGTAGCTTGTAATTCAATACTTATTATTTCATTTAGAAAAATTCTCCCATTAAGGAATGGAACTCGTAGCATTACAGAAACTAACACTGCAGAAAGGGGAAGCACAGTGTTCCCAAATGGCTCATTGAAAATTATGGAATATGGGACCCTACTTCTTAAGCCTGTTATTTCCAGGATCCGTATATTCTCCCAATTAGAGAAATAGTGACATATAAAGTTCTTTGATTTAATATATATATGTATCCTGTGCAGTGTCAACCCATAAAGTACTACCTCTGAGCTAGCAGTTCAGCTGAGACTGTAATAGACTATTGCAATGTTGTATCTGATCAACTGATTTTGGGTGATGCAACATGTGATGTGATATGCCCAATGGATTCCATGATCCTGGCCTTTTTCACGTATCTCCTTTGCTTCAAAATACTCACCTGGCTTGATGTAGTATTATATGGGATCTCAGACTAGTAGATCAAATACTCAATAAACCCTCAGATATTAGTGCTTTCTAAAAGTCCATGAGCCATTATATCTACTCCTAGAAGAAAACAAAAACAAAAACAAAAACTTCTGATCTTTCATAGCTGGTAGAGGACCTATGTAATCATGGTGCTACAAGGACCTATGCTACAAGGTGACTAATTAGTCACATCAAAGAAAAGTTCCATATCAGAGGTTCAACATTGGCCTCTGTGGGCTGGGTGGTTAGACATTTGACAATATGAATAATTAGCTTTGGCAGTAGCACTTTATGCTGTTAGCCTAATGTGTAACCTTAATCTCTCCCATTTTGTTCAAATGGTTCATTTTGCCATTGTGCTGTTAATGGATTGGCCACTAATAGTATGGTTGATGTCTCTCGGTCAGAAAACTGTGTCTACTGGGATATTTAGGGCCATTTTGTGGTATATTTTTTTCTAATGGGCATTATAATATTATACAAACATCTTTACACTTTATGCTAATGTCCATATATCTGTCCACATGCCAATTTCTATACTTTCTGGTCCAGGGCTTACAAGTCATTTTGCTTAGCCCCCTGACCAGCCAGAAAAGCTATCTGCCAATCTTATGAGTGGGCATGTACTCTAAACTTGGGCCAGTTTTCTTTCCACATAAGGTAAACAGTTGTACTGCCTTTTGGACTGATTTTTCTTTACTACAGTCTTTCAAGGCCACTAATTGTGGATTTGTATTTTTCAATTTGTTCCCATATATAGAGATTTGACTTATCTGTAAAATGAGCTCAGGCTTTTTTCCCCTCCAGGTGGATACATAGGATCCCATGTAAATTATAGGCATAGATTTGTTAAGTACATTGCTAAAGAAGCAGTGAGCCTGTAGGGTTCTGGGCTACTTGCTCATGTCATCTGTTGGAATCCTCTGATCTCATTCATGCTCAGTCACAGATGTATCATTTCTATCTTATAATGGTTTTTTGCCCAGCTAAAAAAAGACGTATGGTGGGTCTAAGATGATACAGTTTATGACAGATAGTTCTGGACACATAAACAAGATCTAGAGTTATGTCTCTATAAGGGCTTTACAGCATGTCAGGAGCTGTTTTCCACAAGGTGCATTATCCTTTGCACATTAATCCAAATCCATACGACACCTGCCAGCTTGTGTGGCATAAATATTAGGGCTGCCTACATCACATCCTGGTCATACTGCAAATTATTTCCATATTCTTAGCCACACACAAAGCTGGCAACCTTTATTTCACACAGCATACGGGCCAGAATAATATCCCAGTATGTGGAATATGTTTTCCACAAAATGTGAAAAAAACTTATGTTTCCTTCTTTTTGGTAGAAGTTGAAAAATACAGTAATACAAAGATAACTTAAATGTCTCATTTGTATAGGCTATCCTGACAAACTTCTGACCTTTTAAAAATATTAGAGTTTTTTTCATAACTTCATGACTACTTGAGTCTTAATAAAGCCCTCAGCTCAGTAGTCATAGTCTACTTATCTGGCCAGATGAACACAGTATTGACAATGTAATGGGGGACACCTGGGTGGCTCAGTCGGTTAAGTGTCTGACTTTGACTCAGGTCATGATCTCATGGTTCATGGGTTCGAGCCCTGTGTGAGGCTCTGTGCTGGAGCCTGCTTCCAATTCTGTATGTCCCTCTCTCTCTGCCCCTCCCTTGCTCATGATCTGTCTCTCTTTGTCTCTCAAAAATAAATAGATGTTAAAAAAATAAAAAAAACAATGTAATGTATCAATGTGATGTGTTGCTGAATACCCAAACTACTCTCACCTTTCAAAATATCTTGTGAGAGAGGATAAGAGAATCATTATAGCCATGAAGAAAAGTAGATGTATATTGCTTTCCATTTCATGAGAGAACATTCTGTTTCTCATTATTGCTTGGATACAAAAAAAGGATTTTCCATATTAATGACTATATACCATATATTTGAACTCCCATGAATATATCCTAGCATAGGTACTATATCTTGTAAGGATATTACAAGTAAGGTTACTATTTGATTGAACTTGAAATATTCTACATTTATATTCCAGTATTACTCTGGTTTCTGTAGAAGCCTGACTGGTGAATTAAGAGAAGACACAATGGGGTCACCACACCTGGATCTTTCAGGTCTTGAACAGCAGTACAAATCTCTGTCATGTTCCCAGAGATACAATATTGCACTTGATTTCCTCGCTTGGTAGTGTGGGGGGGGGGGGGGGGGGGTAGAAAGTGTTAATTTCTGAGATTTCTACTTGGTCTTCCCTTTTAGGATAATTCTAATCCCACAGAAAGGGAATCCAATATTTGATTGCATTATGTACCAAATATGTCAAATCTAATTTTACATTCTAGGGTCAGGAAAATGACTGATTGGACTTACAAAACTTGTAGATCATTGCAAGCCACAACTTTTCTACAATGCCATTTTTTACCTGATACCCATGTCATTCCACTTTAATGGGGAGGCCATAATGACACACTGCTTTCTTGGTTTAAAATTCAATTCATAACTTATGTTCAAAGGTTCTGAAAATACTTGAGTATCTCCCTTTCCCTATTGTGCAATTAACTGAAAAATGGCTTAGTTTCTTTGGGGAAGGACTGGGAGAATGATTACATACACTTGCTGTGGTGTTGCCTGCTCCTACTCCCTACGCAAACAGATTTCACTTCCATCATTGGATTATGGGTATAAAAACCATCTCAGGCCTGAATACTAAAAAAGTATACTGATATCATTTTTATTGAGTTGACCACTATTATTAGGCTACCTGTCATTAATCCTTGATTTCTTCTGCAGGTACAATTGGAGGAGTAAATTTGATACCTGTTTATCAATTTTTGCTCCAGAATTTTGTGTCTATTTAAACTTCACCATAATTTCTGGGCTGAGCCCCCTTGACTACCACTCTATGTTGGACATTTTAATAATTGAAATCATCTGGCATCTGTGACTAAGTGCTACCACCTAGTCTCTGTATATGGGGGAACTTGTTCTATCACCACCCATCTTAATGCCTCAGCTTGATCAATGAACGTGGGCTGCCTTGTGAAGGGCATGGCCTTGGTCAAGTTGAAGTCAATCTTGAAAGTGCTAACAGCTGATCTTCCTGAAGGAAGCTCTGAGCAGGATATTTCCATATCTGCTCAGACCACAACAGTTTATTTTAAACAGAAGTATTCTTTTTTTTAAGGTCTGTTTATTTTTGAGAGAGAGAGAGAGAAAGAGAGAGAGAGAGGGGGGGGAGGGAGAGGGAGAGGGAGAGAGAGAGAAAGCACAAGCACAAAGAGGCAAAGAGAAGGAAACACAGAATCCAAACCAGGCTCCAGGCCCTGAGCTGTCAGCACAGAGCCCAACTCAGGGCTCCAACTCACCAACCACAAGATCATGATCTGAGCCAAGTCGGATGCTCAACCAACAAAGCCACCCAGAAGCCCCATTAAATGGAAGGATTCTAAGACCAAATAATACTTTTAGTCTTACTGAAATAATTGTCCTGGCAATTTAGAGATGTGCTCAATTTAATATCTTATTGAAATAGCTCTAAATTCATATGGAAATGAAATAACTGTCAGATAGTGTAGGAGGTGTTGGGGATAGAATCATGAAAGAACAAGCCAACAAACCCAGTTGTTCTTTCCATGAACTTTGAATTCTAGTGGTAATAGAAGGAATATATATTGAAAAGAAAATCAATATGTAGATAAGTTAGATCCTTTAGATAACTATAAATGCAAAAAACAAAAGAATATGAAATGACTTTAGATAGATTTACCAGATCAAGTGTTCAGAAGGTGTATTTTTGGATAAAAGTTTTGGTCATGTAAAATAAAACCAGAAGTTTATTCCAGGCATAAGAAGCAGTAGATACAAAGGCCATAAGAAAGGGACAAGTCTGGGGCATTTGATTAATGGAAAGTAAGGTGATGTGACAGGCTACAGTCAGCAAGCATTACATAGCTCACAATGAGGTTAGAGATGGAAATAGTGGCTAGATGATAGAGAATGTCATAAGTCACAAAAAAGTATTTACTGTCTTAGAAATTTGACCAGGTAACAGAATAGATTGTGTTGTAGTGGAACCAATATAAAATTACAGAAACAAAACAATATAATAGATAGAAGGATCTAGTCACCATAGAAAGGTGAATATGTAGACCACATTGAGAATGTAAGGTGCAATGAATGAGAAGACATGTGACACATGAAGGAGAGAGTTAGTAGTGAGTCTATAAATCTACACCATGTCCTTCAATATCAGGATTCCAATTTTAATTTTCTTTTTTTTAAAATCAGGATAAATCTAGGCTTTCCTGTTATAATGTGAATAAATGTGTAGAGAAGTTAGTGTCCAATCCAGGAGAGAGAATTTCAACATTTAAGGAGGCAGTGCAGAAGAGGAAGAATCAGTGAGAAAAATGGAAAATACAGTCAGAGAGATAGTAATAAAATGGAGAGAATGTATTATCATAGACCCAAGAGAAAAAAAATTCTTTGAAACCAAAAAGACTTAAATTAAAAGTATAAATTCTTAAAAGACTCAAATGAGAAGGAGGAAAACATCTAAAATCACCCAGGGAGTCTCCTGTAGAAGATAAGAGTTTGGTGGAAGATACTAAAGGAGGAAATTTATACCATAGCCAGAATGCTGAATCTTTTTAGCATCCACGTAGCAAGAAAGGACCATGGATTATTAAAATGCAATGAAAAGAACTTTAATATGCATCCTAAAATTAATGTATTGTCTGGTATGTGAGTGGAGGCAGTAGGAAAGAGAGCATCAAATATTTAATGGCCATGAGCTCGAAGCCTGGCATTTTTCATAGCATAGGGAGTAAAACCACAGAATCCAGAAACAATCTCCCTGATTCAAAGCGCCAGTCTGTCAATAACTACTGTGTGATCTTTGGTAATTTAAACATTCTCTCAATTTCCTTATTATAAATTGGGGATAAGAACAATACTCACTAAGTAGGGATGTTGTGAGGTTCAAATGTGCACTATAAGGAGGTCATATATGTTATGAACCCTATATTTTTTAATCTCTGTAGTAAATCTCTAAGATGAAGAGTACCATCTCCATTTTGATAATGAGGGGAAGGAAGCTCAAGACAGTGACTTTTGAAAGATCTACTGCCGATATATGGTAGGATAAATATTCAGCTCCCAGTCTTATGACAAACTAGCATTTTCTTACTCTTATTGCCCGTTTAAGATGAAAGACAGAATATATCCAAGCCATACTGACACAGGGGGTGTACACAATGTCAATGTGACTTATATGTGAATAGATATTTAATCCAAGGAAGGCTACAAATAACTTCTCTAGATAGTTCTGATACAATTAAATTAAATCATGCTTTCTAAGCAGCTACCATATGCACAGCTATATGGAGCTTGAGTGAAGATGATACCAGGCAATAACTAAATATGGCCTCTAATGATTAAAATTCAAAGAAAAGCTGAAGTGTAGAGAAGAGTTGTTCACTTCCAGTGACATCATTGTGATAAAGTCATTGTAATCCAAAATTTGTCCCATAGCCCTTCAAAATTTGGATATAAAGCTTTTATAGTATCTCAAGAGTAGTACTGATTCTCAGGGGCAATGTGGTCAAGGTTTGAAAACATATATAGAGCATCCCTGATTTTTTAAGAAAACTTCCCTAAAAAATTAAATGTTTTTGTGTTACCAGTCCATCAAGACCAGGTTCTTGAGTCTCAGTGTCATAGAAATGACCACTGAACTTGAAAGAAAGAAAGCAGGCAGAGTTTATTAGAGAGAGCTTATATAGAGGGAGGTGACAAGAAAGACAGATGTCGTTCTCTGAGGCGGGTAGTGTGCCAGGTTTAAAAAAGCACTTTTCCAAAGAGTGAGAGGCTGGGAGTGAGGAAGCATCCTTCAGTCCCATGGTCATTATTTTGTGGCCATTACTTTTTAGTGGACAGGAGACCATCACAGGATACTTTTCTTCGTGGTTGACATTCTTTTAGCCTCCTGGAAAATAGAAATACTTGCGTAAGCAGGCTTTAAACTGTTACTTCTAATTTTGCCAGACAACCATTACTCCCTGTTGGCTGTTATCTCTGCTTTGTTCTCTTGTCCCAGAAGAAGGTATTTGTCTCTAAATATATGGAAACTTTTAAGCCTTGCCTGAGATCTGCAGTTTTACAGGAGTTAAGTCTTTTGCTTTTCCAGTACTGTCTCATTCCTACCAAATGCCTGCTTAGCAGTAGAAAAAAAGAAAGGGAGAGAAAATGCGAGTGTTACCGATTTTATATAATCCTCCAGCAATGCCCATTCTTTAATGGCAAGAAGTTCTTTCAAGCTTCACCGAAGGGGTGGATAACTAAATAGAATGCTTATATTTTTGTCTTGTGTTTATATTTTATATATCAGGACATTTTAAGAAAAAAACTCTCTTGTGAGGCAGGAGGTCAGGCATAAGCAAATAAATAAACCTTGCTTGTGTTTCCATCTCAGGCATTGAAGAACAGAGCAATTCACATGCTGACTCTGGATCTAAAGTGTCCTCATCATCACAAGAGACACCATGCGTCTGGGGCAGCTCCCTTTCAGGATAGTTGAAAGGTGTGTTATGAAGAAATTCCTTTAGTAACTCAACAAGATATAATATCTAAATAATTATCATTAAGAGAATGTGAGAATTTGCTACCTTTGTGAAAATAGAAATATCAGAAATCATATTCTTCTAATGACATTTGGTTGAGAATTAATACAAAGAGAAAGTAAAGCAAAACATACATTAAAGGGTATATTAACCATGAGTTTTTCACAAAAATTTAACGATCCTTTTTTGCTAATGGCAAGAACCACTGTAGAAATGTTGACATAATTTAAAAAATAATAGTCTTATATCATCTCACAAAATGACTGTTTCTTTCTAGGAAGTAAAAGTAGAAGGCATAGACATACATCCATGCTTCATCAATCATTATGAAAATCAAGTAAACACACACACACACACACACACCATTGCTTTCATCATAGCCACAAAAATTAAGAAATTACTCAGTTTTTAAAGTCTGAATATTTTCATTTTCGGTACCTGTGTGTGAAAAGAAAGTGGCTTATAAGGGTCAGAAATGTGCTAAGTATTATGCAAAATCCTATGCAATTCAAATACATTACATTACTCTTCATAAGGAGTGAATATGATAAATTCTACAGAGAGCCAGAGTCAGAGTGGTTCCTTCTAAACAGAAGATGAAATAAAACATGATATTGATGTGAATTTGCCATACAGAAAATTCCATAAGTTAAAATCTCAGCTGTAGGGAGCCTGGATGGCTCAGTTGGTTGAGTGTCTGACTTAGGCTGAGGTCATTATCTCCTGGTTTGTGAGTTCAAGCCCCACATTAGGCTCTGTGCTGACAGTGCGGAGCCTTCTTCATATCCTCTTTCTCTCTGACCCTCCTTCTCTTTCTCTTTCTCAAAAAGTAATAAACATAAAAAAATAAAAGTCCAGCTGTGAAAAAGCATACTTTTATCCTGAACTGTTTTTTCAACTGTTCTTAGGTCTCAGTTACACAACGGTTTCCTAAAGAAATCAGATTTCAATCAGTGGCCAAAAAGAAAAAAAAAATCATAAGGTATATCAATAAGGTATATCAAAGTACATCAGAAGTCTTAAAGGCTGCTTTTGGATTTCATAATAATTATTATCAGGATTTCTAAAATTTTAAATAGTTGACATAACATGAACTTATTTTTCAAATCATTTTCCTGCTTTGAAACCACTGGCCCTGTTGATTTGGAAATAGAATGAGATGAATTAGATATTCTTTAAATTCTTTTTTTAAGGGTTTGCTTAGATTTTCTTCTAATATTCATGGATCTAGTTACAGTAAATGTCCTCTGTGTTTAGGGGATGCAAATCGCTATCTTTGCATCTCCAAGGGAAGCATCAGTAAGAAACTTTGCAAAACATGACAGGCTCTGGAAAACTTCAAACACTATTAAAGTTATGTGTTAGCCAAATTTAAATCACAAGAAAAGAACATTAATTTGAAAATGTTTCTACTAGTTTCCAGGATTGAAATATATCAATGCATTTGATTTTTCTGACATTCTTAAGAAATAAGGGACTACAACCTAAAATACGTGACAGCTTCTTTTCTCCTGCCACTTTGTAGTGTAAAGGAAGCCAGTGAGCTGTATTGATGTGATTGCAGTCATATACTATAAAGATGCTTTATATTTAATAAAGAGAATTTTGTCCAATGGCACTAGGATGAACAGTTAATAGGAAAAATTGGTAAAATCAGAGAACCATGATCAGATTCTGATCATATCAGAACACTCCGGGAAGAAATTAAGAAAATGATCCCATTTACAAAAGTAACAAAAAGGATAAAATACTTAAGCATAAACTTAAAGGAGGCAAAAGACTTGTACTCTGGAAACTGGGAAGCACTGCTTCAAGAATTAAGGAAAACACAAGCAAATGGAAAGACATTTCATGTTCATGAATTGAAAGACTTAATTTGTTAAAATATTCATCCCACCCAAAGCAATCTATAAAATCAGGGAAATCCCTAGCCAAATCTGAATAGCATTTTGAAGAAATAGAAAAACATTCTTAACATTCACATGGAACTACAAAGGACCTCAATTAGTCAAAACCACATTTTGAAAAAAGAGAAAAGCCTCACACTTCCTCACTTCAATAAATAGTACAAAGCCAAGTTATCAAATGAATATTGTACTAGCATGAAAACTAACATAATGGAGCAATAGAACAGAGTAGAAAGCCCAGAAATAAATCCCTGCACATAAAGTCATAATCTTCACAAGAGTGCCAGGAACACAAAATGGGGAAAAGTAGTCTCTTCAAAAACTGATGCTGGAAAAACTGGACATTCATATGCAAAAGAATGAAATCAGAACTTTATCTGTCACCATACACAAACAAATCAACTCAAAATGAATTAAGAACTTAAATGTAAGACCTAAAATAGTACATTCTTAGCAGAAAGCATGGAGAAAAATCCTCATGACATTGATCATGGCAATAATTTCTTGGGTATGTGACCAAAAGTACATTCAACCAATACATAAATAAGCAAGTGGGACTACATCAAGCTGAAGCATTTCTACACATCAAAGGAAATAATCAACAGAGTAGAAGAGGAAACAATGGAATAGGAAAAATTTTGCACCCCATTTATATGATACTGGGTTAATATTCAAAATATATGAAGAACTCATGCAACTCAATATTAAAAAACAAACAATTGGTTTTTTAAATGGACAAAGAACTTGAGCAGACATTTTTCCAAAGAAGATATACAAATGGTCAACAAATATAGCAAAACACGCTCCGTATCACTAATCATCAGGGAAACGCAAATAAAAAGCACAATGAAATATCACCTCACACAATGAATTATCACACTGGTCATTATCAAACACAGACACACACAAAGAAAATTTTAAAAAATGTTAGTAAGAATGTGTAGAAATTGGAACACTTGTGTAGTATTAGTGAGAATGCAAAATGGTGTAGCTGCTATGGAAAACAGTATAGAGCTTCCCCCCTCCAAAACAAAAACAAAAAACCATAGAACTATCATATTACCCAGCAATCCTACTTCTGAGTATTTATCCAAAATAATTGAAAACAGAATCTATAAATGATATTTGCATTCTTATATGTTTTGCAGCATTATTCACAACAGCCAAGAAATGGAAACTACTTAAATGTCCTTTGGAGGATAATGGATAAGGAAGTACAGTAGAGGCAGACAGTGGAATATTAGTCAGCCTTAAAAATAAAAGGAAATCCTGTCATGGTACATCTGAATAAACTTTGAGGACATTATGATAAATGAAATAAGCCAGTAACCAAAGGAAAAATACTCCATGATTTGACTCCCATGAGGTACAGAAAGTGGTAACATAAAAGCACAAAGTTAGAATGGTGCTTGCCAGGTGCTGGGAATGAAAGGTGGAAATGTAGAGTTTTTGTTTAATGGGTATAGAGTTACAGTCATCTGGGAAAAAATGTTCTAGAGATCTGCTGTTGAACCACGTGCGTGTATTTAACAGTACTGTACTGCACATTTAAAAATTTAAGAGGGGAGATTTCATGTTTATTTCTACTAAAAGTATAAAAAAGGTTTTTGAAAGAGTTCAACTTTACATTTTAACATTCTAAACATTAAGAAATTAGTGAATTGTTGGCATGTCTAGGTGGCTCAGTTGGTTGAGCGTCTGACTTTTGATTTCAGCCCAGATTGTACGCGGTCTCACGGTTTGTAGGACTGAGCCCTGCCTTGGGCTCTGGACTGTCAGCATGGAGTCTGCTTGGGACTCTCTCCCCTCTCTCTCTTAAAATGAATAAATAAACTTAAAAAAGAAAGAGAGAGAAATAAGTGAACTATTGAGAGATCCAAAATAAGAGAATATAAGAAAATATTCAAGGGTTTATACTCAGAGCAATATCTGCCATTGAGGATTCCTCCCTAGGAGGCAAAAGCTTGTGAGCATGGCAGAAGAGTTTGTGAACTGCAGAATCCAGCCCGGGAAGGTGGTTGTGTTCATCAAGCCCTCCTGCCCCTACTGCAGGAGGACCCAAGAGCTCCTCAGCCAATTGCCCTTTTGGAATTTGTCGATATCACAGCCACCTGTGACACTAGCAAGATTCAAGATTATTTGGAAGAGCTCACAGGAGCCAGAACAGTACCTCGGTCTTTATCGGTAAAGACTGCATAGGCGGATGCATGGACCTAGTGTAAATGCATCAGAGGGGGGAGCTGTTGAAGCGGCTAAAACAGATTGGGACTGGAGCTCTGCAGTAATTACAGGGCAGACCCCAGGATGATGTTCCCCTTGAGAACTGGATGGCATTTCCTGGTGGATGGATCTGGGGCTAACAGCCACAGCAACTGTTTACTTAAAATTCTGAAATGTGTTCACACACAAAAAAAGGGGGAGGGTGGATTTTTTTGGAAAAACAGCTTTTCCTTCTTTTGACTCAGTATTAAATGCAGACCAACAAGCCCCAAACCACAGATCTGAGAAGGCTGATAGACATCTTGGGTTTCTTCTCCATCGGCCCTTTGGGTTCCAAAAGACCATGACAAGGTATGGCTTAGGATTCACTCAATGATCCCAAAGATGTTCTTTCTTTTGGGCACGTGTCTCTTACTGTTCTCCATATGTCAGGACCTCTGAGCCAGTGTTTCTCAACCAGGATTACTCCAAGCACCCTAGGATGAAGCTATCATTGGTTTCCTGCTATTGCCTCAAGGCTACTTTGTTGAGTTTAACTTGACAGAATTTGCAGTATGAAAACAATAGGTAATTGGACTGTGCTTTTTCAACTTATAAGTGTCTCCCCAGTCATTATCCCCATACCACCCCATCCTATCTTGGGAATCACTGCTCTGAATTCATGTTCTTAACCTTGATAACTCACAAATCTCATAGAAAATGTTCAATTCTATGAAGGGTCTTAAGGACCCCACGAGGGAAGCGCCACGTGAAACGTTAAGCATGGTTGCTGGGCCTCAGGGAGCAGAGGTATCAGCACAGCTGCTGCAATCACGGGTTCCCTCTGTTATGCAATATGGTCATCCAGGCGATCTGGAAGAGCAATGTCTTAACTTGTTTAGGTTACGAACAGAAGTCACTGCAACATTTAAAATGTTACTACAGAAAACTTGCAAGTCCCTTCCCCAAGAGCATGTCTGTAAAAGGGGCCAAATTTGAGAAACATGGTCCTTAAGTGATTGTCTCTCCCTCCTTTTTCCTTCACTCTGAAAACTTTAGAGTTCTTTATTGTGAGGTTTGACCTAGAACTGCAATGTTAAAATTATTTCCTTCTGTGGTCTCTGGTGGGTATAGTTAATTTCTTTTCTAATAAATACCCAGAGGTGACAGTGATTTTTTGCCTAATTCTTTTCTGTTCCCAATACTTAAAGAATGATATTAATGTAAAAGACACCAAATTAAACTTTTATTCACGTTTGTTGCCAACCATTATCAATAAAGATACACGCTATTTTTTTTCATTAAATAAAAAAGAAAATATTCAAGATATAAGAGATATCCAAATTAATGTAAGTCATTCTTGGCAGAAAAGTAAAGCTTAATCCTGAGTCTGGAACATATTAGAGCTTTTGCCTTTTGTAATATTTACTTGAGATAGTGAAATACACATTAGCTTAGAAAATATTCCTTCTCATTTTCCAAGAACAACTTTCTCTCCTCTTTAATCCCCCTCTTTAACTTGAGTAACATAGCTTTTTATGAGATTTCTTTCCAAATAAGGCCCACATGAGGTTTCCTTTGAAGAATAAAAAAAATCCATTTAAAAGAAAATGATCAAATGTTAGTGGATTCTAGTACTTTCTCTTACAGATGAGAAATATCAAGTCCAGACAGGCTTAAAACTAATGCAGAGTCACGTAACCAGTGAGATAAGGCTGGTCTGCAACTTAGAATCTCCATTCTTGCCAATGTTCACAATTCATGTGATTTTACCTCTATAAATCAAAGGTAGACCCCCAAAAATGGAAAATCAATATTTTAAGCCTAATATGTACTAGAGATTGTGGCAGGTGGGAAGAATGAAAGGGAAGACCTGTGCCCTTTCTCAAGAAGTTCCCAACAACATAATCTAATGGAGTTTGCTTAGTGTCAAAAAAAAAAGAAAAGAAAGATATGATACACACAATTACTTAAAAAGCAATATAAAATATTTATAGTATATTTTTCAAAGTTGTCTAAGAATATAGTATTTAGTATTTATTGTGACCTATATAATGTAAGTATATATATTATGTAATTTTCATTAATAGAATGTGCAGAATGTAGGAGACAATTTATAGTCAACTCTTCATTAATCACAGGAGTATTACTTTTAAATTGAGAGATCATACAAAGATTCCCAAGTCATCAAGATGCATTTCATATAGAGCATCCAATGTGGCTGGGAAAATAACTACTTTGTAATGTGATCACTTGCTGGGAGCTACACCGGTCTTGCTGGATGACAGGGTCACAGTAAGGAAATGGCAGATGTTGCACGGCTCCTGCCATGAGAGGCAGAACTGGTATCTCTTTCTGCTACTACTGCCCATGTAAAATTAAGCCTGTTGCTATTGATTAGGCCTTACAATGTTCCAAATCAGACCGATATTTCCCACACAGTTACCCCATAAGAAAAGGCATATTCCTGCCCCTGCATGAGGGATTTTAGATCAAAGTGCTGCAGATGTTTGCTAAAAGGCTCTTCTAATGAGCTTGCAGACCAAAACATA